>JAHKKF010517242.1:36101-63723 GCA_019740295.1 Labeo calbasu | reverse complement strand
TAATTACATAGTTTAATAATATTTTTCAGGTGTGGCCGCTGGTGTTGGCATCAAAGAGAGTTCTACTCTGACCGTGAGACTGTAATTCTGTAAGATTGCTGATCAGTAACTACCATTAAAACAAAAGCAGTTGAAAAGAAAATTACGCTTTCAGCACACACTCTCTTCAAATGTGCTTGAAAAAACAGTGCAGGACAAAGACGCCTTATGTGCACTTAGAGAGAGAAAGAAAGACAACCTTTGTTTTTAAGGTAAAAGAGATGATGTTTCTAAAGCTTATTTAGAGGAATTTGTGTTCTCAGGGTTCCTGAAGGTTTGTCAGCACCCAGATCTGAAGTCTTAACGTGGCCTGTTTCTTTCAGATCCCCGAAGGACCCATTATGCACAGCGGCTGTTCTTGAGTTGAACATTGTGATTTACCTCGGTGTCCACGAGCATTCTTCACCACCACGGGGTAACCCAGCGGCTCCGCTTCATCGATCATCTTGCGGAAGTTGTCGTGTCCTCCTGGAGACACACAAACACGGATGTTGGTTAGTGAATATGTAATGAATGTAATTAAAAGTGAGATTTAATTTGAGTGCGAGATTCCTGAGAGAGATGCAAACAGCTCTAATGAAACAAGCAACACTGAGACATTCAATATCCACATGAGAAGGACTGCAAGACTGACAGATTTTTTTTGCCACGCACGTCGTTTTCCATTTCCTGGATGGCGCTCTGTCCAACTACGTGGCCAGTTTTTCAAGGTTAATGGCTCAAAGATGTTTTAGGAGAATCTGTGCTTCAGATGAAACATGACAGCCACATGTTTGATTCAGAGGCTGCGCTATAAATAACTGTCACTTTGTAGAGGAAAAAAGAAAGTTCCCCTAATCATCTATTTTGACAATTAAAAACCAGTAGCATGCGTTAATGCTATAAATTTGGGCCTGATCTATTTTTCAAGTCTATGTTTATGACTTAACCTGAACGCAGGTTACAAGCTACAGATGTTGAATAGGAATAAAACAGGTTTAATGGTTCTACCTTGTATTTATATTCAAAATGATATCCATCAGTGTTTGATAAATGACAAAGTATTCTCATTTAATGCCACCTTTGGTTTGACTGAATGTGTCCAAGATGAAACAAGCAGAGAAAGCGTATGGAAAGAGAGTATATAAAGAGAAGAGAAAGAGAAAGTGAAGGAGGGGGTGGAAATATAACTTAAGCTCAAACCCAAACCGCAGAAAGTATAACTGCTGGATTGTTTTTTGTACTCTCTACATGCTCAAATATAAATATTCTTTCTGCTTGTGAGGAGAAGATTCTTTGGGATGCAGAATGTGTTTGGCTAGCTTGAGCTGAGCAGATGAACTAGCGTTCAATGGGAGGGGGCGAAAGAGAGAAAATGCAGGGTATGTCAGACCGGCTCTGCCAGGAACACGTCACTACAGCAGCTGTAACTGCTGTTATACACCCCCTTCCCCTTTGCACTCTCTATCTCTCTCTCTCTGCCGTTTCATTTTGGTTTTCTTCAGCTAGTCATGAGGGCTTCCCCTTTCATTCTACAAACAGGAGACTGTCACATAAACAGCCGTTGTCTGGATGAATGAATGACAAATACACGAGCGCATACACATGCACTGCTGTTTAAAAACCTGGGGTCAGTATGATTTTTTAAAAGATTTGAGGGAGAAAAAAAAAAAAAAAAGTCACTTATACTTACCAAAGCTGCATTTATTAAATCAAAAATACAGGAAAAAAAAACAAAAAAACACAGTAATTGTGAAACATTACTAAAAAAAATAAAACAACAGTTTTCAGAGGGTTTATTTAATGTGGTATATGTATGGAATATTGGAGTATAAATATTTATTTATTTATCTATATTCTGTCTTGTTTGCTTTTTAGTTATGTAATTCCCCAATAATTTCTTTCTCAGATTGATTTATTAGAGCGGTAAGCCATAATAATATTAATATATTTTTTCCCTCTCTTTCTATTGTCTTGTTCTCTTGTTTGAGTTTTCCCATTTTAATAAAAAAAAAAAAAAAAAAAAACAGTATTATTCAAATTTGAAAATTCAGCAGCCATTAATCTAGTCAGTGTCACATGATCCTTTAGAAATCATGCATCATGTGTCCCAGAAATTGTGATATTTGGTGCTCAGAAAATATAATGTTGAAAACAGCTGTGCAGATGAATATTTTTTGCAGGACTCTTTGAAGAATAGACAATTCAAAAGAAATTAAATGGCATATGAGACATTTTTCCTGTGACATTTGATCAATTTGATTGATTGATCAATTGATCAGTTGAATCCTTGATGAATAATTATTCATTTCTTTTAAAAATAATAACTACCCTTAACTCTTGAACAGTAGTGTATTTAAAAAAAAAAAAAAAAAAAAACCACATATACATATACATACACATATATATATATATATATATATATACACACACATACATACATACATACATATATATACACATACATACATACATATATACATACATACATACACATATATACACACATACATATATATATATATATATATATATATTTCTCCCCCCATAAATCTATAATTTTGACCCATACAATGTATTGTTGGCTATTTCTACAGATACACCCGTGCTACTTATGAGTGGTTTTGTGGTCTAAGGTCACATATTTGTTATTGGTCACGACATAAAAATGCTTTCTTGAAAAACTCAATACCCTTCTTTTTTTTTTTTTTTAAATTACAGATTGGAGAATGTCAGGTTTCAGACATAAAGATGCTCTCTCACCATAGGAGTACGTGTCTGGCAGAGGCACTCCATGTCCAGCGAGCTCTTGGAAAGTCCAGAACTTGTTGACACAGTTGAGGATGGCCTGAGGCCGGTTGACCAGACGACAGCCCATCTTCTCCATGTGACGCAGAACGGTGATGTCGCTGTCCGACTGGACCCATGGGGTTGGAACGCGCACCACGGCAACTTGCGGGTATGAGGTAACGATTTCCTGCCCAACCCGCAGACCTGAAAAAGAGCGAGAGAAAGAAAGGGAAGATAAATCACAATGCTGCAGTACGGGCAGTGCAGTCTGTGTTTTGGCGGGCACAGTATTGTGAAAGGATTACACTCATGTATCTGGGCAACCAATGAGAGCCAGACTTTCATTTGGACGTGTCGCCCTTTTCTCTCTCTCCCTCGCACACACGCAAACAGTATGACAGATGAGCTGGCCTTGGTTTACAAAACAACACACACGACAGCATCTCTGCAATACTAAATAGCTGATCTCCTTCTGAGAGGCGTTACACAATACTGCAGAAGGTCGCTCGCTTGCTTGCTTTGCCTCGCTATTGCGACGTTCACGCTGACCCACTAACCTAGTTTGCACTGCTTTCTGCTTTTAATTAAGATGCCAGTTAGGATTTATCCTCACTTAACACCAGCCTTCACTTAGCAAAATCTAAAATCGGTTTTAAAACCGGCACTCGTTGGATTTTACCTCACAAAACATGCGGATTACGAACAGAAGAGCAATCAAACTTTCATCGAAATGTCAAATATGTAATTTCAATGTTTGGATGGAACAGAACGCACTAAACAGCAGATGACGACAAGAAAGGATTCCAGAGATTACGTAAAAGCAAGCACGTGTTTGAGCATTCAGGAGATAACAGGAAATGTAAAACAGAGGATACAAAAGGAGCCATGAGAGAGACAAAACATGAATGCGTCACAGAATTTCTAATCTCCTACAGCTTCTCCGCCATCTTAGGATGGAGCAACACACACACAAACCACGACTCAGCATCTTCACTAGCAACTGCTACATCAGCACTCCCTCTTCCTCTCATGGATCAAAGCAGATGGGAAGCGAATGCATGCAGTCAGAAGAATATGACAGGACTACACAGGCATAGAGAGACAGATATTATTGAATCCCAAGAAGAAATTGAAGTATGCAACATTATTTACTGTATTGACTACCATCTGCTTTGAATTTTCTTTATCTTACAGCTCTGTTCTAAAACATACAGTGTTCCCTACATAGGCAGCATCATAGACGTCATAGAACCTCATAGGTTGCTCTACGCAGACATCAACTCCACGTGCTACACAAATAGCACTCACATACTGGAAACTTGCAATGTGTCCCGACTGATTTTAATAGAATTATTAGGTGCAATTAATTTATTTCTTCTAATTACAACAAACTATGAAATAATTAAATAGTCAAATGTTATTACAACTTTTTTATTCTATTCTAATACATTATAAAATACAACTTATTTTTGTGATGCAAAGCTGAACTTTCAGCAGCCAGTACTCCAGTCAGTGTCACGTGATTCTTCAGACATCATTTTAAATACTAATTTCATGGACCAAGTTCAAAACATCAGTATTTATATAAAAAAAAATAAAAAAAAAAATTATTCAACTTCATGCATCTTTAATTCAAACTTTTGAACAAATGTTGTATAATCATAATTCCTCTCACAATGTCCACCATCTTAGATGGTGTCAGGGGCTCACTAGGTTTTGAAACAGCCCATCATTTTTACTCAATATTTCAAAACACTGATTAACATGGAACATTATCATTTTTTCACTGGTTTTGATCATGCTAATTTATTGACTTTTTTTAACCCCACACCCTGGGAAAAAAATAACAGTACATTATATTTAGGCCAACTGTAACCAAAAAGGTACGCTAACAGATCAGGTTCATACCGGTCTGACTAATTTCCGGAGGAAATGACAGTCATATGATCACTGCGACAAGAAATCATCCCTCACGCACTTGTTAGTGTACACCTCTTTATTTGTTTTATCTTACATGCATGTGTTAATACAAGCCAATCAAGTTTTTTTCCGCCTGAGGCTCGATCAGTAAATGTATCCACTCAGGTCTCAGGATACATAACACATGCCGTCTACCTCCTTTACTTCCCCCTTCTGTCAGTTATGCGGCAGCGGTTTTACTGTGGGTTAAGAAACACAGCAGACTCTTACACTCACACCAAATCTAGAGCAAGTGAGAATTTCAGGGTAACCTGCTGTGTTAAGCACAGTACAGACACAGGTTTAACCTATTTTAGAGGTATGCTGTGAGGGTGAGCTGAGCTGGTATTAGATACAGGTAGTTAAACAGACAAAACGAATAAGACAAGTGACCCCATTAACAGATACCACAACTAATCGTGTCTGGACAATACCACACAATTAATCAATAGAAACTTCTGTTCAAAAATGTGGGGTTGGTACAATTTAATGGTTTTGAACGACACCTCATGCTCACCAGGACTGCATTTGTTAGCGGTCTTAAAAGTCTTAAATTCAATTTATTCCTGTGATGGCAAAAAGGGCTGTCAAACGAAATAATCGCAATTAATCGCATCCAAAATAAAAGTTTGTTTACATAAACTATGTATGTGTACCTTGTATATTTATTACAAATATGCAAATACACACATACATGTACATATAAAAATATATGTGTTTAGGTATTTTTTTAATGCTGTCAAACAATTAATCGCATCCAAAATAAAAGGTTTATTTTACATAATAAATGTGTGCGGTGTATTTATTATGTATATATAAATACAGTATATATTTTGAAAATATTTCCTATATATTTACATGTATTTATTTATATTCATATAATTTATATTATATTATATATATTTCATATATGATAACATTTTTCTTAAATATATGCATGCATGTCACATCATAAATATACACAGTACACACATTATGTAAACCAAAAAAATTGGATACGATTAAATTTACTGTTTGACAGCACTAATTATTTATTAATATGTAATATTTTATATTACATATAAATATTTTATACATAAATATAGCATTTTTCTTAAATAAATACATCCATGTGTGTGTATTTACATATAAATATACACAGTACGTACACATATTATATACACAAATTTTATTTTGGATGCGATTAATTGTGATTGGCAAAGCTGAATTTTTAGTAGCTATTACTCCAGTCTTCAGTGTCGCATTATCCTTCAGAAATCATTGATCTGGTGTTCATTTCCCATTATTATCATTGTTAAAAATAGTTGCGGTGCTTAATATTTTTGTGGAAATACTAATATTTTAAAGATTCTAATTAATTGAAAATTCAAAAGTATGGCGTTTATGCATATATATGATAAATCTTATTGACTCCAAACTTTTAAACAGTAGTAGGACTTTGTTTTACTTAATTAAAATGCATTTTTAGTTTGGAATACAAGTCATTCAGTTGCCAATGAGAGAGAAGTACAGCCCCATTACCGCATTTAAAGGCATCCTAGAGAATTACACCGTTTCAACCACAATCATCACAAACTAAAAACCCCAACCAAGTTGGCTTTTCATTCATAAACAAGCTAGACCACCATAAACAACTTGTATATTAACACATACAAACCAATCTGTGTGCAGGGTTAGAACTGGCAATCAATTCCTGTATGATTACACTAGTATACACCACAGAAACCCTAAATTCAATCCTGAAAGGAAGGGAATACATGGTCGTGTCAAACTCTGAGGATCCTAACCCAAATGAACTGCCTTCTTCATTTATGGTTGTTAATGTGCATTTTACTTTATCCAGTTTACATTATCAAGGGGAACTACCTCAATCAACCACACAACAAATACCAATGCCATTTAAACACTGCACGTTTCCATCCTCCTCTATATCTATAAAACCTTCCAAGGATTTTATTTATATAATGAAACGTCTTGGGAAGCGGTTGATTAAATCGTTACAGTCTGAAGTTCCACCTACCGCCAATATAGACACACATGCATTATCTGCATGTTCCTGTATTTTTCAGCATGCTTGCAGGTTGTGCATGTGTGAGACTTTAAATTGGTGTTAGATTTCGCATCTCGTAGAGGAATGGACACTTGACATCAAAAAGTAACACGCACGCACTTCGCTCACACCATCAATGAAGTGAAAATCACAGTTGCAAGTCCTGAACCCTGATTACCTATTGATTGTTTCATTGCCGCATGTGGTGCAACACACACAGCAGGTGATAAGATAACTACACACTCTTATGGCGCCCGTCAACGGGTTCAGCAATAAATTTGCACCATCTTTCAATTAAACGAGACATGTTCAGGAATTCTGATGTGGCAGTGTGTGACACAAGAGATCATGATCAAGTGTTGACCTACTCTGCATCTCACGTTGATGATGTAACCAGCAGAATGTCAGGATCTCTGGGGGTTTAAATCCCAAAGCTGACCAACTGTCAACCACCTCTTAATCGGACCAAGACAGGATCCGGGCCAGCGGATTAAACACAACATACACACACACACACAAATATGACATGCCAACAACCTGCACCAGTTGTGCTGCTGTCATGCTTTCCAGACAGCCGTCTACCTTTGCATTAAAGTAGGTCAATATGGTCTTCTCTCCTTCACTTATCTTGTCCGTTCCGGTCTTCCTGTTAGACTAGCTGTCATTCATGCTGCGAAGACACACCGCTAAACTTAAAGTAGCTGATTCAAAGCAAAGCTGCATTGGTGCATAGCCACTCCCTTTACCTCAGGTCCATGCAAAATGCACTACGTCCCAGTCCCCATCTGCCGCTCCTAAAAGAAATGCTGTCACCTCAAAGCAAAACAGCCCCACCCACCCACAATGGCAACAGTGGTGTCAATGACTCAGATCATTGTCTTATGAAACACTTTGCAACTCACCATCAGCTGATTATTAAAAGGATAGTTGTGATGAACGAAAACATTTCCTACTCATGTTGTTCCGAACCCGTATGTCTTGCTCCCAAGAAGACTTTAAGCAGAATGACTGACTCAGTCACCATTCACTCGCATTGCATGAAAAGAAAGATGCAACGGAAGTGAATGGCGACTCAGGCTGCCAGCCTCTAACATTCTGCCTAGCATCTCTGTAGGCCAATGAAGAAAATCAGCCATAACGGTTGAACAGGAAAAATGATTTTGTGAACAGTCCATCACAAATGTGTTCTTCATATTCTATTGAGTTCTGCATGCTCCAAATTCACACAGTAGGTTTTAAAGCGACCTGAAATCATCTTTGGTATAGGAGCCATTGTTGTCTCAGATGTTGAAGTGGTTAAGTATATAAGTGGCTATAAAAACTAAACTGGTAAAACAGTATAGATTAATCCATGACTAAGAGGATTCGATATAGGTGTGTGTATCTTTAAGCATCCCAGATAACGTTACCTCAAGTTCATTAGACAATATCTGTATCTTTAGTATGGCTACCATACCGTGATGCGGTTACATCAATAATCGTTTAAACGACGGCACAAGCATCTTCCGACTGATTTAACGTTTTTATAAATCGTATTCCTGTCGAGGTCTGCATGTGACGAATCGATTATTTCGATGCAAGCCCTTTGTATGTGGAGCCTCGATCGCGCGAATGCGTCATAACATCCCAGTTTAATTTATTGGACCAAAGCCTGCGCTTTGAATATAAACACCCGAAGGGGTAAATCGAAAAAAAGGAGAAACAATTATCAAAACTGTAGCACCGTAATATAACGGGTCTTTGTGAGCGTCGCGCCATCTGCGCTCTAGGCTTTATGTTGATAATGAACGCGCACACTCGTGACTGTCCGCTCATTCGCGCGCACATGGTGCAACAATAAACCCCGATATAAACACATTCACGTCGCTGTTTAAAATATCAAACACTCGATAAGATTTCAACAATTTCTCAACATTTTAAACCTTCCATCCGTCGGCCAGGCTGTGGTGGTCGACTGGCTGAAAGTGGGTTAGGCGGTCACCCACACGCACATCTACACAAAACACGCTCAAACCTTGATGCACATCCGCTCAATGCAAGCGCGCTAACCATCTACACTGACCGGTTATTTAGCTAACTCAACAGTTTAAACACAAAAACAATTTCCGTGCTCGTACAGACAGAATGCGTATGTGTATGTATATGTGTGAGTGCGTTTTTTTACCGAGCTGTCCATCCGTGATGGTCAGGACGATCTCATCCATTAGAAGATAGCGGAATTCAACATCGTCCTCGGCGCAGCGCTCCTTCAAAGCTCGCAGGATCTGGACCTGCGGGTACTCCTGGCTGATCCGCCGGTCGGTGATGAACCACACCCGGGAGCACATGTTTTGAAGCTCGGAGTGCGGAACTTCGGGTAGCTTGCAAGAGGGACACGAAGCTGAAGCCACACAAAGAGCCGCGACGCTGTTTTTTAAAAAATCCCAGTTAATCCGGTCTAACCAGATCCGAAATCACGATACAACACACCTAAAATCGATTTTGGACGAACACGCGGTGAGAGGCTGCGGTTTTGCCTCCCAAATACGTTAACCGAAAGATGATAACGCGCTCCCCCACTGAGGGGCAACAGTAACTGCCCCCAACACGGGCTAACAAAAGCCTCGCTGCGGAACTCGGGTACTGTCGCTCACCACGAGTCACACTTCAACGATAAAAACGAAAAAAACCACGACAAAATGGAGAGCGGGCGGATGAGAGGCTGGATGTTGTGACGAGTGATGCCCCTGCTGATCTCCGGTGCTCGCGCTGCTCTCAGCCCTACGCCTCGGCTTTTCCAGCACGCGCTTCGCGTTTACAACTCTTTCCCTCGCGCTCATGCACGGCCCGCACCAGCCAATGAGCGAGAAGGGCTCGCACTCACTTCGACCAATCGTAGGACAGAGTCCTCACCGCGAACCAATAAGATGCGACAACAAGAGGAGGCTCGAGATGTCCGCAGGAGCCAATGGGAGATGCTGGGGGAGCGAGGCAGAGGGGAGGCGTGACGTATGCGCGGGAGCGAGCGCGTAAGATTTTTTTTTTTTTGTGTGTGTGTGTGAGCGCGTGGCAGGAATTTCAGCAAGGGAGAGGGGAGGGTGTCTCCAGGAGCGCGCACTGCCCCCGAACCGGTTCAGACCGGGCGTGGGGAGGTTTGGTTTGGTTTAGTTTGGATACCAACGCCTCTCGCTCATGCTACGTGTTGAAACGGTCAAAAAAAAAAAAAACGGTTGAGAGAAGAATCCCCCACCCGGAGGAGGCGGGGAGCGAGCGCGTCTGTAAGCGCATCCTTGCTCTTTTGTGTAGCGTTTNCGGTTCAGACCGGGCGTGGGGAGGTTTGGTTTGGTTTAGTTTGGATACCAACGCCTCTCGCTCATGCTACGTGTTGAAACGGTCAAAAAAAAAAAAAAAACGGTTGAGAGAAGAATCCCCCACCCGGAGGAGGCGGGGAGCGAGCGCGTCTGTAAGCGCATCCTTGCTCTTTTGTGTAGCGTTTTCCTAGTGTCGTGGCAACCCCATAACAACAAAACACTGAAGATTCTTTTCTTGGAAAGGCAGATGTCGGATATGGATAGCTTGTCAGTCTGGAAATTGTAATAAATGTAACGTTACAAGTATGCATCAGAGCAACGGCTCTGTTTAATTACTCTTTCTTTTCGTGGTTTTGATCCAGAATACATCGGTTCTACACGTGATGCGTCAGGGATGCGGAACCTTTACTGTTCTCATACCGCGACAAATGACCCACTTCGGCTTTGTTTATACCCAGAGAGGAGGGGAGAGGAGAGGGGGCGAGGGGTGGAAGAGAGAACAGGCATTACATATACACACACTATTGAACCTGCAAGCAAATAAAGGCTTTCCAATAAAATAAATCTGTGTACAATCAAGACATGTGATCTGAACGTTCACAAAAAACAACACCATGCAGTAAATTCTCATTTCAGCCTGAAGGACTAGCTGTTGGTCCCGCCCTTATCTCGACCTAACTTGTCTATCAACCCCCAGCGCCAAATTCTTTAACCAATCAGCTTTCAAGAAATATTTTCAGGGCGGAACATTTATGGCGTGATGCTCGTTATTTATTTATTTATTTTCTGTAGAAACAGACAATATAGGCTGAATTGCGCAGCCTAAATGATGTTCATAAAACTACGACCGTGTCATGTTACCAAAGTGCTTTAATATGAAGGATAGATTAAACTTTTCACTCGGCAAATGCATGCTTCTAAACAATGAAAACTGAAAGACACCAGTGATGTGGGCGACGGAGATGTAAATTTCATTGTGATGCGATCGTGAGCGAGTCAATGCCGCCACCCAGTGGTTTTTATTAGCATCAGCATCAACATATGCTTTACACCACTGCCATATTGAACAAGCTTTAATACAATTCTTACGTAAAATATGTAGCTTTTTAATAAATGTAAGTGTTGGGTTTCTCTCAATTCTTCTAAGTAGCTAAACAGCTGTGCAGTTAATAAGACAATAAACACTCAAGAAGTATGTATTTAAATACATTTGAATAAAAACTATACCAATTTAATCTATTAAACTGGCTCAGTATTGCATAATTTTTGTCATGCTGGACAACAATAATAACTGTATTTACATTACCGAAATGGGTAGGTTTAGGGTAGGTGTAGACGTTAATAAAATAGAATGTGATAGGTAGCAAATTCAATATACTGTAATTTTATGGCGAGATTTTGCGTCACTTCCGGCTATAGCTGTATCCCTTCTAGCCACAGCCTTCATTTACGGGTGTGGTCAGAGTACCCTTGCACTTAAAATCTGATGTTGCCAACTGAAAGTTTATTCATTTCAGTCCCAGATATTTTGACTAATGTGGACTGAACGAGTAACTGAGAGGATACTTAAGTCACAGTTTTGGTTTTGCATTTTCGCATGATATAAGTCTCCACATATGACCTATTATGGGTAAAAAAGACCGTTTTAGTCATATTCAGACATATAACATGCATTGTGTTTATGAGGCTTGTGAGAGCTGTTGGAATGCATCTGAAATGTCACTGACATCATTCTTGGGATGCATAATTGTTCGGGTAAGATGAACAACTGACATTTTTTATGTGTTTATGATAACGTGTGTGTAATTCAGCTTGTTTAGCTTGTACAGTCATTTCTTTTTTCTGAAGTCATGCAATTAAGCAATGAAAACCAAACACACATTCATCAAATGAACTTTAAAACAGAGCAATTTATTCAATCATTTAAGAACAAGGTTTCTAAAGTATACAGATTCAACTCAACCCTGGAGATGTTGAACATTTTACCATTTCCCTGACCACACGTACTTTTCACATTAAAGAAGCTTCTTTTTGGGGTCAAGAATATGAATGCCACAAAGCAAACTTTTTGGCAGGAGGTAAACAGTGGAATAAATATATGAACTTTAATTTTCAGTAGGCCTACAATATTTCAAAGGTGACTGATATTACATCACACCCTAATATAAAGATCTAATGAAACTGCAGTGGAACTTCTATATGAGATGGTTAATGACTAAATAGAGTCCAGACTGCTCTCCAGAGGACAAGTTCTGATATTAGTACAGTAAATGTCTCAAACAGGCATGCTTTGGTAACATTTTCAGTCACAACAATCAACCATAGTGTAAACAATTAAGTGTTCATAACGCTTTAATAAACCTTTTAGCTGTTCTAAAACATTACAATGGAATCAAACAAACAAAAAAGAAGTGTTCTGATTTAAAGGAAATACAATTCTAAAACATTTGTTTAGGCCTTTTGTATAATACCATGTTTACCTTCAGCAAGACAAATCTGTGCAAATTCAACAATAAACTTCAGGGCTACATTTCCAGACCTGATGGCAAATGCTTTTGTATTTCACAAAAAAATCTACCCCAATTCTTCGCAGACATTTACATAAAAAATGAGACCTATTAAATATGAAGACTCACTTGACCACTAACCAAATATGTTTATATTGCAGTAGGAGAATAGCACAAAAATGCAACGATGAGAGAAATACAGAGACTTTTGACATATATTCATAAATATTGTTTGTGAACAGAATCTAAATTTCTCCTGCTCCTTGAGGTGCAGATGTTGTCAAGTATGCAGTATATTCTGACCCTCCTTGTTCCTCTCCGGCTGCATTTGTGTTACATTGCAGAGTCCGATAAATAAACACTCACACATGAAATCTCTGGCATGCATAAAGAGTCCAGACTGCATCTATACAACAAATAAAACACAACTAACACAATCTACAAAAATAGAAGCGAGTTACCATTACAATAACACCTGTGCTCCAGTGAAACTCACTGAACACGTTCTTTTAAACACAGAATACTTACATTAATAAATAATCAGTAGTAATTCTATTGCAATGCATTTAAACCAGATAAATACGAACTACAGCATAAAGTGCATGAGTTCAGGGTCTCATTTAACACACCTACACCACCTTATCAAAGTCATTTGAAAACCACAGGCAGGTGTGTTAGAGCAGAGTATAGGAGCTAAATACAGATATCCAAGAATATCACCCCCTGTTTTAGCACAATAAATTGTTCCAGACAGCAAATGTATTTACAAATGAGACGTTGATATGTTATGATATGAATAGACAGTAATGGGATTTCATAATGGTTAGAATGTATATATTAAAGCCTGCTGTGTTTGAGACCGTAATGAAAAAACAAGAGCATTCTTATTTCAGCCTTCATTTTAAGTTTAAACAGTGTCCAATATGATGGATCCTATTTACAGGTATATGTTGCATTAAGGAGGCATTTTAAAGGGATAGTTCACCAAAAATTGAAAATTCTGTCATTAATTACACACCCTGATGTCGTTCCAAATCCAGAAGAACCTTTGTTCACCTTCGGAACACAAATTAAGATATTTTCGATGAAATCCGAGAGCTCTCTGACCCTCCATAGACAGCAACACAACTACCACATTCAAGGTCCAGAAAGGTACCACTGACAAAATAGTCCATGTGACAACCTTAATTTTATGGGTTTCTACTGCCCTCTACTTAAGGGGCAGCTAAAAGCTACGTGTTTCTTTAAACTAGCACTGTATGTAAACTCACTCCTACAGTGAGGACACGCAAACACGGCGAGGTCACACTGAGGAAAGGCCTTTCTTCCCCCAGCAGGTCTGTCCCTTTGCACCAGCTGAGATTTCTTCTTATTCATGATACTCATTTTGATCTTAACCAGCGATTCATGATTTTTTTGGTTGTCCGAGCATTTTGAGAGAGATTCTGCTTACTGGTAACAATACTTGCAGTTGACAACACCCCATTTTGCGCTTTTGCAAACTGCTTAAGTGGTATAGGGCTCTTTTTAGGAGTGTATCGCTTCTTGTCGTGGATGTCACATGGACTATTTTGTCGATGTTCTCTGTACCTTTCTGGACCTTGAATGTTGTAGAACCCTTGCTGTCTATCTCTTCATTTGTGTTCTGAAGACGAACGAAAGTCTTACGGGTTTGGAACGAATTAGGGTGAGTAATTAATGACAGAAAATTCATTTTTGGGTGAACTATCCCTTTAAGAAAAGAGATAACTGACATCAGTAATCATGTTTTTGTTGTTTCACAAGTCTCATTTCTTGACTTGGAGAACAACAGGACGCATGATGATGTTGTGACTGTCTGGCTGTTTAAGGACTGTTGTTGTGGTGCTGGCCTGCTGCACACTACGAGTAACAGGTCCTCCTACTCTCTCTCTCAACCTCAGAGACAAACGGTCCTCTCTTCTGGGCTGTATCTTTATGTCACCCACTCTCTGCTCCATTTTTCTCCCTAAAACATGTACCCGAACACCTGGCTCCTGAGAGTTAACCTGAGCGACGGAAGAGAGGACTATCTGCTTTGAAGCCAGCTGTGGCATAAAGCCACTTTTTAAAATAGGCTTGGCTTTTTTGCTAGATTGAACCACAGATGTTGACAGAATGGTAGATCTTTTAAGCCTAAAATCCTGAGTGGAATCAACTGCTGTGTTTTGCTTAATGATCTGATGCTTTGTTATTGTTTTTGGGCCGTGGTCCGACCCTTGTGGCTTTGCGCTCATATTTGCAATTTGTCTGCGAAGGCTCCCGTTGTTCTCCTGGGCTGAAACAATGCTGAGTGTTCTTTTTTTAGAGGAGATTCTACTGGCTGGTCTCATGGGGCAGCTAAAAGCTACGTGTTTCTTTAAACTAGCATTGTATGTAAACTCTCTCCTACAGTGAGGACATGCAAAAACGCCCAGGTCATCCTGAGCGAAGGCCTTTCTTCCCCCAGCAGTTCTGCCCCTTTGCACCAGCTGAGATTTCTTCTTATTCAGGATACTCATCTTAACCGGCGATTCGTGAAAGTTCAGTTTTTTTGGTTGTCCGAGCTTTTGAGAGAGATTCTGCTTACTATTAACCATTCTTGCAGGTGACAACACCCCATTTTGTGCTTTCGCAAACTGCTTAAGTGGTATAGGGTTCTTTTTAGGAGTGTACCGCTTCTTGTCGCTAGCGTTTGCACAAGCTAAGATGTGCTTGTGCAGTTCGGGCATGTTGTCAAAGCTCTTACCACACTTGGTACAACGAATAGCTGTGCTGAAGGTCTGAGGGATGTTGTGGGTGGTGAAGTTGGTGGCTGATGCTGCCGTCGTCCCAGTTGGTGTCCGGTTGTGGTATGGAAAAGGAGGTGGTTTGAAACTTGGGTAGTGTTGGTTAATGCCTAAACGTACGTCTGGTCCTTTTGATTTGACACCTCCAGATGCCATGATTTTTATTGTCGTAAACAACTCCTCAGAAGTGTTCTCCAAGGCATCCATATCTGCCTTTGAGGTTGTGTCGTCAAATTCTTGCTTAATTTCTGTGATTGGAAGGACTGGATCAGCCATGTTGGTTTTGGGACTGTTATGGTTTTCAGGTCTTAACTTGCCATGTACTGCTTCGGTGTGTGAGCACTCTTGACCAGGATGGAGATCTCGCTGATGTTGTTCCAAGTTGCAGAGAAAAGCAAATTCCTTAGAACATGTTTTACAAACGTAAATTTTACCAATGCCGTGATAACTGGAACGGTGCTCTAGCAAACCTGTGTCACTCTCAAACAACTGCACGCAAAATTCACATTTGTAGGGCCAATCCTTTGAGTGCTCACCTATGTGTTGACTAAGAATCTTCATGGACTGGAAGGGTTGTTCACAAACATTGCACATGAAGTTCTTGCAAAAAGGATGCAAGGGAGGTAACTCTTCTTCAACTTTGTTTTCCTGCTTAGAACAATCAGAGGACTGGATATTTTCCTGTCCATTCTCATTGCTCTCTGCTTCAGCAACACTGGTGGAAGCAGTGAGGGACAATGTATCTGTATGGCTTGTTGACTGCTCTGTAGGTGCCAACTCTGTGGAGGTTTCAGGTAGTAGGGTGGTGTCAGGACTGGGAGGTTGGACTGGCTCCGATAGGACATTAGGTTCTTGCTGTAATGCATCGACAGAAATCTTATCTGAGAGATCTGGAAGAATATTTTCTGTAGATTGCACTGCAACTGTATACTCAATAACAACAGTGTTTGGAGGAAAAGCCAAGGATGTGACGTTGGACTGGTTAACAGGCAGAGGTGGAGAAAATATCTGTGCATCAGAAGCCAATACAGAGTCTACAACCAATGTTCTTTGAGCTAGTTCACATACCGCAGGATCAGCAACCCAGTGAGGGCTTTGTAAACTCAGTGAAGGGACTGCAGGTATAAGGGTTTCCAGACCTCCAGGAGCAGAGGAACCCCAGTCAGGGATTGTCACTTTCAAATCACCCTGTGAAAGATGTACAGGATTATCAGCGCAGTCATCTCCAGACCCTGTGGGTGGTGCATTGTCAGTTACCACGAAGGTTGAATGAAGAGTTTGAATGTCCTGACTGGGTTCCACTGTGGGAGTCGATAGGAAGGATACAAAAGTTGGAGATGAACACTGAGGTGAAGAGACTGGGGTAGGTGGATGGATACTGATGGGAGCAAGCAGGGGAGGGGTTGGATTGATTGAAGCAGGAGGAAGAGCCAACTCGAACAAGAACTTTTCAGGTTTTGGTGGACCTGCATCAGACACTGCCACAACTGCAAGGTTTGCTATGTTAGAAACACTGAGGACACCTTCAGCAGCTGGAGCTTCAACCGAAGGAACGTCTACCCCACAGTACTCATTCATAAGCACCTTCTGAAGCATACTAGAGTTAGGTTTACTCTTCCTCACAGCAGGCTGAGTGAGGTAGACTCCAGCTGGGTCACAGTCTAAACTCTTTCCACTAATACTTAAGTCCAGAATGGACTCTGCTAAGGCATCACTGCTCTCTTGCTTGACCACAGAATTTGAGAGGTCCAATGGTTGTTGATTACAGGAGTTTCCACCAGTTCTTGATACAGAGCAGTCCAACGGCAAGATCTGTTGCTGCATTGGAGCTCCATCAGAGCTGTTTATGGGTGAAATCAAAGGCTCAGGTTCTTCATTGCCCAAAGGGCTCAACCCATGGCTCTCCAACTTTGGCTTCTTGGCTTTTGTAGAATCCTGATCTTGTTTTTCTATATTCGTATCAGGGGTTTGCTGTGGTGAGCTGGGAGGGGAGGCTGTCCTTCTCTTAAATCTAGATGTTGTTGCAGGTAAAACAGTTAGGGATAAGGGAGGACCCAATTTGTGGCCATCAGCAATCAGCGCCAATGCCTGTTTACTCCCATCCTGATTCTGCAGGATCTGCTTGAGTTTCGGAGACAGATAGACAGTTTTTTCCTTGTTAAAGGCGACTGTCTCAACGCACTGAGGTAAATGAGTAGCAACCAGCGGAGCTCCGGATGTAGAGGACAGTGTTAAGGATGACAAGGAAGATGAGGAGGTACTCAAAATGGTTTCAGACTCTAATTCTGTTTTTATTTGTGGGAGTAATGGTGGGGTTGATGTCCTACGTCTGGTTGAGGACTGCCCAGACAGGTCAGAGGTAAAACCGCTGGTATTGGTTTCTAATTTAAGAGCTTGTGTAATTTGAGCTGGACTGATTATAACAGCATTTAATCCAATCACGGCAGAGCCACCAGAGTTCATCTCAATCACCTCACAGTTGCTTACAGCACTTGTCGAGACAATTTTCCCATCTATGTAGAAGCTGAGATTCTCTGAAATGTTACTGGAGATGTCAACAATGTACTCCCTTTCCTGATCAATGTCTTCTGCACATTGTGAGTTAGCAGTATGACTGTCCTGCGCCGTCTCAACAAGCTGCTGTCCTTCAGGTTCTTGAATGATTTTGACCTTCTTATAAACTCCTCTAGAAAGAAGATGGCGCTCGTGGATCCTGCGCTGATGCCTCCTTAGACTAGTATGAGTCCTAAATGCTTTTTTGCAGTACTTGCAGACATGTGAGGCTTTGACGTCACTGTTTTTATTGTCCTTTTGTTCACCGTCAGCTACATTAATGCACTTGTTTGGCTCTGATGCCATTTTTAGAGGTTCAGCACTGCCAGGCACATTCTGACTGGCAGTGCAAGGGGCATCCGTGAGATCATCCGTCTTCCTATTTCTATTTTCATGTCTTTTCTCATGCCTCCGACGACTGAACAATGTACTGAAAGTCCTTCTGCAGCGACTGCATTTATACCGCTGTGTGTGGCAGGTTGAAAGAGCATGTGTCTGTATGTGACGCTGCAGGCCTTGACTACTCACAAACCTCCTCTCACAGCGAGGACAGGGTAATTCACCCTGGGGTTTCCTACCTGGGTCAAGGTCACCCTTAGTGTCATTTAAAGGCAATTCAGTCCCATAATCCTGTTTGATCAGTCCGACAAGCTCAATCTCGCTTGTCTGACAGACTTGATTTTGATTAGCTAGATTTTGGGACACAGACTTGCTTGAATTCTGTTTGTCTTTGCAGTCCATCTTCACTTGTTCTGTCCCTTTTTCTATCTCTCCCCCTTCTGGCTCGGAGACGCTATGAAGTGCAATTTCATCGGAGTGGACATCTTGAACCTCAGGCTGCTGGAGAAAAACCTCTGATGGTATACTAGGCCTCTCCTCTTCCACAACTGAAACATATGAACATGCCTGTGACACAATGAAGAATTTTTATTTTCTGAAATAATAAAGTGTATTAAAGGGATAGTTCACCCAAAAATTACCTCATGATTTACTCACCCTCTTATTTTTCCTACAGAAACACATTGATTTGCTTCAGAAGGTCTTTATTAACCCCCCATAGCCGTGTGGAGTACTTTTTTGTTATGGAGGGATGCACTTTATTGGACTTATATCGAGCTATTGAATGTCAACTGTCATTATAATGCTTGGAAGAGCCAGGTCATTTTTAAATATAACTCCGACTGTATTTGTCTGAACAAAGAAAGTCATATACACCTAGGATGGATTGAGGGTGAGTAATTTAAATTTTTGGGAGAAACTTCCTTTTATTATATCTAATATCTACTAAGTGCAATCTTGTCCAACACATGTCAAATACATTTCTAAATGTACAAAATTCAGAAAAAAATAATAACTTACTGTCATCTGATCTCCACATCTCTTAACTGCCCTCTCTAATGTTTCTTCTGGGGTATGTAAAAGAGGCCCCCTGTTGGCTGAGGGGAAAATAAATAAAGTAATGTTTCTTGACAATTTCTATGATGTAATTTTATAATTAAGCACTCAAAGACAACAATAACTTAAAAATAACAAAGCATAAGAGATATCTCTATTAAAATTACACTGTTTATTTATCAGAATCTGTGTTTGTGTGCAAGAATTGAGTGACAGAGTGTAGTTGCTGATTCATGGTATACTGCAATGTCACTCTCGTCAGACATCTTAAACTAACCCAGGACAAACACATACACATAAATGCAATCAAGTTACTTATTTTCATGTCTGAAATGAGAAATAAATAATAAAAATAATAATTGTGATAACAAGGTAAACAATTGAGCTCATTATTGAACATTTTGTCGAAAACAAAACTAAGCTGTCAGCTATTAAAGAAGAACACACTCCCAAAGACAAAAATGATCAAAAATGCAAACATATTCATGTAAAAGAAAAACATTTACATTTTATTGGGGAAACTGATCGTGGTTGTGAAATGGTTGGGCTGAACACTATCAGTTTAGTCAATTTAAAATGAGCTAGAGTGAAATTATGATTGTAAATGTCCACTGTCATCATAAGGTTACAAAAGAAGTCTTGATTTTTTGATTTGAGATCATATTAATGGATATAAAATGACTGGAATTTTTCGGTAAAACAGCAATGTTTTAAATTTGAAGATTTAACACAAAGAAAGTGAGCTCTTGGGATTCATTTGTTATCCACCTGTAAGACTGTGAAGGTGTGGGTGGGGTCAGATAAATTTACCTAAGCTAATAATATGAAATAATCTCATTTTACAGATGCCTCTTAAGGTCACAGGGCGTCCTAATGCAGTAAACTGACAACTTATCAACACAATAGAAACACGACCATTGTCTACGAGCTCAAGAAATAACGTAATGTACCCATAACTGCCGCATTCCCGCTGTACATATGCAGGGAATCGATTTACCATGAAGCGGCTGTTTACAATATCATACAGGCCTATTTAGATTGTTGCGTGTGTGGAAAGAATTACACTATGACACAACATGAATACATGGTACAAGACAATAGATTAAACTGTTTAAAGCGGGTATTATCGTTCGAACGTGTCTATTGAACAGTAAGGGCGCACATGTTGCGGGTGTCTGACAGCCCTTTAAATAAGACAAACACCGTTTGGCACTGTCGCTAAGCGCAGTCGAGAAGGTCACGGCCAGAGACACACGCTTCACGTTAAAGTGCTTCGACATCTATTTAGTTACTGCGCCTGTATATCGCTGGGATTTTTACAGCGTAATTACGTGCAAAAAATGTATAAAAATGCATACATGGTTAGTCTCAGTGCTAAGTGTAATACGACACAAACAAGACTGACATCGCAAAGCTTCGGCGAGCCATTTTATGCCACACGGTTTTTATTAGGTATGCCCTTTGGTCTCTGCATTAAATTGGCTGTACCTGTGTATTGCTTACCAGCTTTGTTGTGACGCCTCGCAGCTTGAGTCTGGTGGGCACGCGCAGGACGCTCGCTACTGCAGACTGCACTGATGACAAAGCGCATGTGCGAGATCTCATGCACCTGTATAATTACATGAAATATTACACGTAAAGCGCAGGGACAACAGTTTACCGCCTTCTTTAAGTGCACGCACTTAAATATTTTCAAGAAGGATGTTTTATTGGTTAGAAATCTAGGAACTATATGTTGTTTGGAATACGGTTGACTGATAAGGTAAACTATTTTGTAAACATTTTTACTTATAAATGTAAATGCATGAAAATGAAACTTTAAGTTTAGCAATATTTCTTCAAAAGACAAACAGCAAATCAGTATTAGCCAGGTATTGAATCTCTAACATATCGTTTATGTAATTACATAATTTATATATTAGCTGTACATGTTTGTATTTAAATGTATATTATTTCATTAGTATTTTATATATTTATTGTGATCAGTAAAAATGGCATCTACACAATAGGAAAACGTTTATGCGAATTGTGCAAATGCATTCCAAATTAGGCAACACACACGATTTGCTGGAGTGCTTTCATTATCTACTGTCAGATGACAGCCTAACAGTAGAGAGTAGACAATAGATTACTACAGAAACAAAGCACACTTCCAGTCAACAAAATATGTTCTGAGAACGTTTTGCTCGAAACGTCCAGTTTAATTATTTATTTAAAAACGTATTTCTGCTTATGCGAACGGTAGGGGAACATTCAATTGTATAATTTCGTTACTCTTGAGTGTTCTCTGAAACAAGAAAAAAAAATTTAGGAAAAAAATCATTCCATGACTGATCTATAAATAATGTTTTGTACCAACGTTCTGAGAGCATTAAAAAAGACAAGATAACTGAATGAACATCCTATCAACGTTACTGTAAGAACGTTTGTTCATAACTTCAGATAAACGTTAGATAAAGTTCTGACAATATTTCCTGTTAGCTGGGTGTCTACAACCACAACCTCAAACCAATATTTAAATATAAGAACAGAAGAAGAGCAAAGGGACACATCGTTTTATTGTCAGTATGTGGGTCATTCTATATTTATTGTTATATAACTTGTTTTATTTGTGTCAGAAAAAACATTGTCAACTAAACCCACCCTCAAAAAGGAATGGTTTTTCCCATTCTGGCATGATTTGCACAGTATGATGATATTTCCTCTAGAAGCACATGGATGAAACACTAGAAGTTCTCTCTCTTTTCCCCTAATATTGGTTAAACTAGCAAACCTGTGTCAAGAGTGGATTAACTGACTGTCAACTGTGTTACATAAGTATTATTGCTGCAAATCTTAGCAAGACAATTGAACTAAAACTTATGTTTTGTTTATGAAAATATATTTCTAAACATACCATATGCTCAGTAGTTTTAGGCTTCCATGTTGAGTATAGGTTCAAAACACTAAAAATGTCAACTAAGTTACCTGTCGACTGTGTTACCTAGTAAAGGTAACATGGTGGACAGTAGCAAACAAAGATGGTATTTTATGCACATATTCCTACAGATCACCTTTATTTATATAGCACTTTATACAATATACATTGTTTCAAAGCAGCTATGTAAGGTCATGTTTGGGTTTTTGGGAAAAAGGAAAACATTTTTTTTCACATTGTCAAATTTTAAATGCACCCCTAATTATAGAATGACCCACTTTCGTGTTCATGTTTATGTATAAATACATTAAATACTGAGGGGAAAAAAGGCCTTAAAAGGAAAGTTTACATCCAGAACAAAAATTTACAGATAATGTACTCACCCCGTTGTCATCCAAGATGTTAATGCCTTTCTTTATGCAGTCGTAAAAAATTGTGTTTTTTGCGGAAAACAGGAATTATCTCCATATAGTGGACTTCTATGGTGCCCGTGAGTTGAACGTACAAAATGCTGTTTCAGTGCAGCTTCAAAGTGTTCTAAACGGTCCCAGCTGAGGAATACGGATCTTATCTAGTGAAACAATCAGTCAAAAAAAAAAATGTATATACTTTTTAACCTCAAATGCTCATCTTGTCTAGCTCTGTGATGCGCATGCAAACTCTGTGTAATCCGGGTCAATACAGTTAGGTTATGTTGAAAAACTCCCGTCTCATTTTGTCCTCCAACTTTAAAATCATCTTACAGCGTTTTTTTTCCCTTTTTTGTGAAGAGCATTTGACCTTCTTTGCGTGTTCACTTTGTAAACACGGGTCGGTACTTCTGCAGCAATTAGGAAAATTACCAGGAAATTTTCATTCTGGAATTGAACTTATTTAGTGATAAATATCAGGATTAAATTGATGCAGTGTTGGGGAAAATTACTTTTAAGCTACTCCCTCAAAAACTGACTAATTGTGTTACTTTTTTATGGAAAGTAATGTGTTTCGTTATTTTTGCGTTACTTTTTCACATCTGGACTGGCTTGTATGCTTTCAATATAAAAAAAGTAATATTTTTGGCATATGTAAAACTCTTTCACACCAAAAGTGAAATGAATAAGCCTAAGGCTGAAGGCAATGTAATTAAATGATTAGCATATTTAATTATTTCAGGTTTGCATCATATTCTAAGTTTGCTTTTTACTGTTTTTATTTATTTTGAGGAACCCTGAATCTGTTTTTGTGCAAGTGAGATGAGTAAATGCATGTTGACATTTAGTCTAAAACTACAGTAAGCATCATGTTTATACAGAGCACGCCTCTGCATTTACTCCTGATTTCTCTCAACATGGGGACAGGAGAGCTGTTTCTAGCATTTCTAGCGTTACTTGGTTGAAAAAGTAACTCAGATATTTTACTGTAAATTAAAAAGTAATGCATTACATTACTAGTTACTTAAAAAAGTAATCTGTCCAGCAGTCTGTCCAGTTCAAGAAACCCAGTTTCCTGTAGTTACTATAAGTGTCCACTAGAGGCCACTGTGTCCCAACTTGTGCTTATGTGAGGTTCTACACTGAAAAAGTGATGCATTGGCTAATTGAGAGGTTGTATTGTGTCTTCACAACTAATGATATGCTCACTATAATATGTTGGAGTAGTCATTAAAACAAACATAAGAGAAGCCACTGAATTACTCCTCAGACTGCTCTGGGGGTGCTTCATAAAGCAGGTTATGTGACATACCCGGGTATGTTTAAGGGTAAGTAAGCGGATAACCTCAACTTTCGGTTCCAAAAACAGAGGTAACTTTCAGGGTATGTGTGTAGTCATAGCAACTTGCTCTCTGAAGATAACCTGCCCCGGAGTAGGTTATGTTTCAGGGTTAGCTTACTTTAGAGCAGGGGTGCCCAACCCTGTTCCTGGAGATCTACCTTCCTACAGAGTTTAGATCCAACCCTGATCAAACATACCTGTCTGTAATTATCAAGTGCTGTTTCAGATCCTAATTAGTTGGTTCAGGTGTGTTTGATTAGGGTTGGAGCTGAACTCTGCAGGAAGGTAGATCTCCAGAAACAGGGTCTATATTATATATAGATAGATAGATAGATAGATAGATAGATAGATAGATAGATAGATGGAAATATAGTTTTATGATATGTAAATTATAAAGGACTAATATAAGTAACATATAAGGTAATATGTTGTTCTAATATGGTTATTATATTTATTTTATTGACTTACATAATAGTTATCTATATAAAGTATAAAACACTATTATGACAAGGTAATATTTATTTTATTAAATTATGTTTGATATTCTTTTTATTATCATCTCACATCATAGATCTGCATTTTCTGTAATGTATTTTTATAATAAAAACACATATCTAATATGACTTATATAATAAGCATGAAACAATAGAATTCTCATTCTCAAAGATTAACCGAAAAAAAAAAACATTGCGCAACCACCAATTAGATGGCGATATGCACCTAATATGCAAATAACCTTTTAAACAGAAGAAGGAGAATGAAGGAGAATGAAGCAGTATGGCGCGCTTTATCTTAGCGTCCATTTTCATAGTGACTCGTCATTTCATCGATCTGTCTTGCGTGTTAACCGGGAACATACTCCGTGTTGAATGAACTTACTCTGGGACATGTTTTTAGAACCACCATACCTAGAGTAAGCAAGGTTTAGGTTAATCAACCAAGAGTTCAGGGTTTAGTCAGATGGTAAATTAACCCTGCTTTCTGGAATACACCCCTGATGTGTGTGTTGGTGAAAGTTTACACATGTGATTGTTTCTGTGTCAACAAGTAGGACGCTGGGTCACATTTTTGTCTAAAGAGGAGTGGGAAACATCAGTATTCCGTGTATATTGTGAAACCACTTGTCTTATGTGAGCACATGGGCAATCTGTGGAATGTATAGGTCTGCTTTTAGTATCTGTGGTCAGCGAGCTTCTGTTTTGTTCAACAATCACCCATTATAGAACTGTCACATTACTCTGCATTAATCTTCACCTACTCATCCTTCATCTGCGGGTTGTACCACTCTCCACCCTCACACTTTCACCATCATACTGAACATTCTTGTACGTTAGAATGTGTTTGTGAAAGAGTGAGCCAACAGCATGTTTTGTGCATATTCTCTCGCATGCTAATGAATGAGATCATGTGTGACCTCAACGCCCTGGATCAGTAGATTATTTGGCTATGGATACTTTAATTTTATTTCATTGCTCTTCAAATAATGAGAAAACCTTAGGAAAGGACAGAAAGATAGTAGTTCACATAGTAAAAAAAACAAAACTGTTTTTTTATGCAGAAGTTTGAGTTACGTAGAGTTAAACCAAATGATTAATCTATCATAGATACTGTTTATTTAAATACAGTCCATAAAATTGCTTCAAAGCCTTTCTCTGTGTGTCTCTCACAAACATGCAACACAATGAAAGTACATTTCTTTCAACATCAATCAGCAGGAAAATGCTCAAAACAATTTCACAAGAATGAGAATCTGAGAACTGAGTGTTCACCATTTTCTCACTATTACCTGTGAGCACTAGCAATTACCCATAAGCCCACAATTTTCTCATGAAACCTCATAATTACCCATCAACCCTTTTAAATACTCTGTATACTGAGTTTACATTATTACTGACCTTATTGATTGATTTATTTGAAAAGCCGGACTCAAAATGTGTGGAATAAAGCAAGATACTTCTTGAATATCTGTGAAAAGACAGGTTTTAGCCGGACTCCATCAACATGTCCAATTGATTTCCAACTCAGAAGTGAAACTGTGAGAAATCTTGTGTGGGGAAATGCACAGCTGATTAATTTACAAGATAATGACTGCATCCTAGATCAGAACAGAGATTATAAGATCATTGTGGCACCAAAGGGAATTGCAAAAATAACAACTGCTTCCAACTGTTCTTTTTTTTACTTTACAAAACGAGTTATCTTGGATTTGTAGTAAATTATCTTCAGAAAAACAAGATAATGACTTTCCATGGTATTTTACAGTATTGTATAAATACAGTTTACATAAGTATTCTCCATAAGATGATGTTTACCTTTCATAGATTTTTTTTTTCAAAGACATGGGTTTTTGTGCATATGTGGCTAAAGGGTCTGTCTCGAACAAATCTCAGCAAGAACAAAAATGTCATTGCACATTGTTTCTTTTAAAGGAGACCTATTATGTCCGTTTTTACAAGATATAATAAAAGTCTCAGGTGTCTCTAGAATGTGTCGGTGAAGTTTCAGCTCAAAATACCCCACAGATCATTTCTTATATAATTTTGAAAATGCTTGTTTTGAGTGGAAGCAGAAACACGCTGTTTGTGTGCATGTCTCTTTAAATTCAAATGTGCTGCTGCTCCCCGCCCCCTTTTCCAGAAAAGGGCTGTGCCTTTGTAGCTGGTATCTTGGATACTCTGCTAAAAAAAAAAAACATCTGTTTGGTTTTGATTATTATGTCTATCGTGCTTAAATCATGGGTTTTAAACCATATTAGTTTAAACTTCTAATATACAGGATTCTGAGTGCACACATCAGACGCACACACACAGAAAATGTCTGTCACATGGCATGTGAGTACTAAACTAAGTTCTCTTTCATGTCTTACTGTGCTTACACTGCCAGATACACACAAGTTAATGTTAAAAACACAGGAGTTACAAAAACAGTCGGTTATGACTGTGAAGGTAAACAGCTGGGAAAGAAATCGCATGTTTGTATTAGATCTGCGTGGCAGCAGTGTAGTATGCAGTAAATAAATCAATAAATCCACTGCTCTCTTGTCTCTACTGAGGATTGGACTCTAAACAGAACAGTTAGCATGCCAATTTTGCCATGGCGTTAGAACTGGTACACCGTTGTGGCTTTTTTGTGGCAAAAACAAAATGATGGCGCCATGGGTAGAAATGTGCAGATTAAGGGGTGGTAATATTATAATAAGATCTCCTTTCTACGTCACACGGGAAGCAAAATCTAACATGCTCGTTTTTTCACATGCTTGCAGAAAAAGGCTTAGCAAAAGAATGTTACCGGGTTGTCATTTTTCATGTTTTCTGGGTTGGTAGATGCACTGGGGACCCGATTATAGCACTTAAACATGGAAGCATGAAACATTCAATGAAACATTAAACATTCAAGATATGTCACCTTTAACCATTTCATTCATGTACTGTAAATAAACATTAATTGAAAGATATTAAAGTGTTTCAATAAACCATCTAGTTTTTCTATATTCTTAAAGGGGTCATTGGATGCCCATTTTCCACAAGTTGATATGATTCTTTAGGGTCTTACTGAAAAGTCTCTAATATACTTTGATTAAAAATTCTCAATGGTTTTGTAAAACA
>JAHKKF010517242.1:18579-36051 GCA_019740295.1 Labeo calbasu | reverse complement strand
AAGAAGATCAAACACCCTTAACAAAAAAGGTAAAACAGCAACAGGACAATTTTGTTTTTTAAGATACCCTAACTGTCATGAACCAGAAAAAACAGTCCAGGCAGAGTGAGACAAGACGAGCATTTGACATTAAAAAGTATATAAATTGTATTATTTTTATGAAAATAATCAATCGTTACGCTAGATAAGACCCTTCTTTCTCGGCTGGGATCGTTTACAACCGCATTTGGGATCGTTTGAAGCCGCATTTACACTGCATTTTGGAAGTTCAAAATCGGGGCACCATATCAGTCCATTATAAGTAGAAAAAAGCTGAAATATTTTCCTCATAATAAAAACATAATTTCTTTACGACGGAAGAAAGAAAGACATCTTGGATGACTAGGGGGTGAGTACATTATATGTGAATCTTTGTATTGGAAGTGGACTTCTCCTTTTAATTTTTTTTGTGTGTGTGTTGAGCAGAAGAAAGAAAAGCATACATGTTCTGAACAATGTGAGGATGAGTAAAGAATGACTATTTTATTCATTAATTTTTATAAAATGCTACTTAATGAAGTACAACAAAAATTCTCATTTGTGTCGCATCGTCATATGAACAATTGGTTAGCTAGACTGATTTTAGTATCTTGAAGCGTACATGCATATAACAAGAACTGGTTATTTGGGGGTTCATTGTGAATCGGATATGAAGAAATTTGGTGACTCTTAGGTGTCATTTATTCAGCAATCAGACTTGAACAAATTTGAAAATTCAAACTTATTTTTTAAGTGCCATTGTATATAATAGTCATAATAACTAGTTCTTGTTTTCGCAGTCTTCGTTCTCTGGACGCCTTTATGTGGTTAAACACCAGTTCTTTTTTTATTATCTAGAAGTCTGTTTTGTTTTGAAATCATGAGTTGACTGTTTGATTGCATCAACATGTTAACAAAATGGCATTAACGCTTCTTGGTTTTATTACAATTTAAATACAAATCTAAAGATAGGGTACAGTTTTTGTTTTCTTTTTTATTAATTCTCTCTCTTTTCCCAATAGGAGAATTATGAAGAAGGATCCTCCATTCCCCAAAGAGGTGGGGCCTCTGGCCAAAGACGTTATCCAGCGATTGCTAATTAAAGACCCAAAGAAGAGGCTGGGCTCTGGGCCTTCAGGGGCCCAGAATGTGAAAAGCCATCCATTTTACCAGGCAAGATGAAAATGAATAATTGACATTATTTTTTCCCTCCAAAAAATACATTTTATTGCCTTGTTAAAGTTCATTCGGATTTCACAAAAATGTTTGACTGTTGTTGATTCAGAAAATGAACTGGGAGGATCTAGCTGCTAAGAAGGTTCCGGCTCCGTTTAAGCCCGTAATTCGTGATGAGTTGGATGTTAGCAACTTTGCGGAGGAGTTTACAGAGATGGCCCCGACATACTCCCCAGCAGCACTTCCAAACAACTGTGACCGCATCTTCCAGGTAGTAGAATTAATAACTCATTTTATTGTATAATAATATATGTGTGATCACAGAGTTTTCTGGTAATTTGCAAGTTCGCCTAACATGATGTGAGAATGTGAGGAATTTAAGACATAAATGCTTTACTATTGCATTTTACTATTGGCAACAATAATTCAAATACATTAATTCTCATCAGTGTTTATATTGACTGGGTTCCAAAAATTTCAGTGAGTTATTGTCAAATTATTATTATTATTATTATAATTATTATTATTACTACCATTTGTAATTGCAAAGCCTTAATTGATATCATACAATTTAATAGATTATTATTCTCATAAATTAAAAGAGAAGTTCACTTCCATAACAAAAATTTACAGATAATTTACTCCCCCTTGTCATGCAGGATGTTCATGTCTTTTTGTTTTTTTTTTTTTTCCAGTCGTAAAGAAATTCTGTATTTTTAGGGAAAACGTTCAGGATTTTTCTCTATATAGTGGACTTCAATGATGCCCGTGAGTTTGAACTTCCAAAATACAGTTTCAATGCAGCTTCAAAGGGCTCTAAACAATCCCAGCTGAGGAAGAAGGGTCTTATCTAGCGAAACGATCGGCCATTTTGTAAAAAAACCAAAAACAATTTGTTTACTTTTTAACCTCAAATGCTCATTTTGTCTAGCTCTGTGTGAACTCTGTGTATTCTGGTTCAAGAGAGGGTATGTCGAAAAACTCCCATCTCATTTTCTTCTTCAACTTCAAAATCGACCTACATCGCTGTTTTACCTTTTTTTTTTTTTTTTTTTTTTTTTTTGGTAAAGGGCATTTGATCTTCTTGATCTAAAGGCTGGGTCAGTATTTCTGCAGCAATGTAGGACGATTTTGAATCTGGATGAGAAAATGAGATGGGAGTTTTTCTACATAACCTAACTGTCATGAACCAGAATACACAGACAACTAGAATACTAGACAATACAAGCATTTGAGGTTAAAAAGTCAATTTTTTTTAGAAAATGACCAATTGTTTCGCTACATAAGACCCTTCTTTCTCAGCTGGGACCATTTACAGCCCTTTGAAGCCGCATTTAAACTGCATTTTGGAAGTTCAAACTCGCAGGCACCATAGATGTCTATTATATGGTGCGAAATGTTTTCCTCAAAAGACATAATTTCTTATCAACTGAAGAAAGAAAGACATGAACATCTTGGATGACAAGGGGTGAACCTATCTGTAAATTTTTGTTCTAATAAAGTTAGAAGGCAGCATTCACTCGCCAAAGCCAATTTTCACTAGCATTTGACAAATGATAATTATCAATTAAAAAATAGCAAATATTATTGCTGAAAGTATTCAAATATTATTGCTCACCAAGGCTGCATTTATTTGAACAAAAATGTTGTAAAAACAATAATATTGTGATATTTTTATGATTAAAAAAAATATATTTTTCAAAATATTTTATAAGTTAATGTTGCCATTTCCTATGATAGAAACGATGAATTTTTACAGCAGCAATTACTCCAGTTTTCAATGCGACAATAGTAGTAGTGTATTTTAGTAGTATATTTTATGCAAATATACTCACAATTTAAAAAAACAAAAACAGCAGAGATGCATGATATTGGATTTTTTTTTTTTTTTGGCCTTTTTCATTCTTTTGAAGAGACAGGACAGTAGAGAATGACAGGAAAGCATGGGATGGAGAGTTGGGAATGGGATTGGCAAAGGACCACAAGTCGGAACTCGAGTCACCAGAGGTGCAGTTGCACTATATGTCAGTGCTCTAACTGCTAGGCTATCAGCGTCGACATGGTATTGGATTTTTGTCAATATCTGATTTGCAGATATTTTTCAACTCATTTTGGCCGATAACCGATGCCGATATCGATATATTTCCTTTAGTTTGGAAACACCACCAAGTGTCTCCTGTGTGGAAATTATAAGCAAATTATTTTTTATTTTGGCAAGTTTTTAGCAAAATCTTATTTGTTAGAATTACATAAACAATGATGAAATTCCTTTATGATGACAGTACATTGAAGCTTTGAAAAAAAAAAACTATAAATAAACCATATATCAATTGCTGCATTTTTAAATTTATTTATTTATTTATTTATTTATTTTCAGAAAAATGCAGTGGTAACCTTAACATTTTATTGTAAGATTTAACATGTTAAAAAAAAAAATTGTAAACATTCTGAAAATCTTTTAAAGCTTATAAACTGTTTAAAAAATATATAACATTACACATTGATAAATAAATCGGTATATATAAAATTATTTAATTTAGAAGTGTCAGGTTTGTTTTTTCTATTCATGTAAGCTATAGCTTCTGACCTTGAAATCAAAACATACTCATGATTTTATGACATTAATTACTTACTTTATTTAATCAGAATTACAGTGTTAATGTTATTTGTGTATTTTACTTTTATTTTATTAGAAATGGGTCAACAGCGCCCCCTACGGAAATAAAACCTTACTGAACGGGCATTAGGACCCTTGGGAGCCTGTCTCTGCTGCACACTGCTGCACATGCTATTACTGTTTACTCTGTCTCACACCAAATGCTTCATTCTGTATGTACATTCTCAGATTAAATTCAGCAATCCAAAACGGTGAATCTAGTCATCATTTAATGCAAAACTTTGTTTTATGAATGAGCCACACTGCTGACGTGATCTAATTGCTCGCACACCCTAAGCATGTGAGAGTTATTCTTCTTATCAGCAAGACACATCGGCATAATTTTTCATATTGGATCAATGCTATTTTTTTACATTTAAAGCCATTATTAGACGATTCCGTTATTGGGCCAATGCCGATTTTTGCATTTAAAGCCGTTATCGGCCAATTCCGATATCGGGACGATGCTGATATTTACAGCTAAAGCCATTATCGTCTGATTCCGATATTGGCCAGATGACGATATTTACATTTAAAGCCATTATCGTCTGATTCCGATATTGGCCAGATGACGATATTTACATTTAAAGCCATTATTGGACGATTCCATTATTGGGACGATGCTGATATTTACATTTAAAGCCATTATCGTCTGATTCCGATATTGGGCTGATGTCGATATTTACATTTAAAGCCATTATCGTCTGATTCTGATATCGGGCCGATGCTGATATTTACATTTAGAGCCATTATCGTCTGATTCCGATATCGGGCCGATGCTGATATTTACTTTTAAAGCCGTTATTGTCTGATTCCGATATTGGGCTCATGTCGATATTTACATTTAAAGCCATTATTGGATGATTCTGTTATCGGGCTGATGCCGATATTTACATTTAAAAACCATTATCTGCCGATTCCGATATCGGGCCGGTAATATTGTGCATCCTAAAACAATAGTTCAGCTTTTGAAGCACAGTTGTCCCAAAACTACCAAATGTCAGATGTTTACTTTTCCAGGACAATATATCAGATTATCACTAACGTGTGTGATGTACCAAACCAATGTTGATTTACAGTGAGCATTTATTTATGACACTACGAATGAATTTCTGCACATGAGTGGACATTTGATGTTGCGTTAGAATATAATTGTTCCGTTAACCCTCCATTATTAGTAAGCAGGAAGTACTGAAGTGGATATGGGCAAGTCAGCCTTTATAACGATCACTTACGCAACGTGAGCCCGGCTGTCTATGTTGGTATTCAGATAAATTAGAGAGCTGTTTGGAGATGTAATTATGGTGATATGGAGATGGATTCAAGCATCAGATGTGAATGACTATTTTTGATGCGGCTTGATCCATAACGTTGCCTATAGCATGATGCCAGCTGAAATGGGAGGCTGCGAAAGAGATGGTGTCTATGATTGCCTTCTGAATCCTTCAGTCTGGCGGATCAATGCCGCCATTAAACGGCTCTGTCATGGAATAAAAGGTCGGCGTCTGCGAGAACAACCATGTCTGGCTCAATTACTCCTTCAACCTTTGATTACCAACTTCATCTTGGCTTTTCTGAGCGTTCGCCTTTCATGTGCGCTGGAATTTTGATCCTTCGTAATTCTCGGGCGGTACAATTGCAGCGATGTCTGCAATGATAACTTTCGAAGCGCTCCGCCACACACACACACACACACACACACACACACATGCACAGCCGCATATAAACGCAGCCACCCCCTCGAACTCCTCACAAACTGAAATTAAGCTGCATTAGAGGACTGTGATAATTTGAAAAGCAGGGCAATCAAATACCTTGGCTTAGCAATTAAAAGCATTTCAACCATTCATCTCCTCATCCTTCCGTCCAGCCATCCTCTCATCCAGCCAGCCACTCCTCCGCCCATGTAGCACACAGCTGCAGTCTGGCCGTGTAAGTGGGACATGGGCTGTCGGAGGCTTTATTTAGATGGGCGCACATGATGCAGTTGTCGCAAACAATGTCACTGGAGTCCCTCTGCATGAAGGATTTGCAGAAATGCAAAAGGCCTTGGTGTTTGAGTTCTGTCAGTGACCCTAAAACTTCCTCTGCATTAGTTCCCTCTTCTGTTAGTGTGTGTGTTTATAGATGTTTGTATCTGCAGGGCTATTCCTTCATGGCTCCCTCCATCCTGTTTAAGAGGAATGCGGTGATGGACGATCCGGCTCAGCTGTGTGGCGGGTCAGAGAGGCCGGGCTCTGCCGCTGTTGCCCGTAGCGCTATGATGAAGGTCAGTCTGCATATTGCTGCTTTGTAAAAACATTATAACATTTAAAACTGAAGTGTGTATTTTTTAGTGTTAAAGGAAAAGTTCACTTCCAGAATAAAAAATTCCTGTTGATCCTGATGACCCTTGCCATGTCATCCAAGATGTTCATGTCTTTCTTTCTTCAGTCGTAAAGAAATGAAGGTCTTTGAGAAAAACATTCCAGGATTTTTCTCCATATAGTTGACTTCAGTGGTGGCCAATGGGTTCAAGGTACAAATTGCAGTTTCAATACAGCTTCAAAGGGGTCTCCCAGCAGATTGTCTTATCTTGCAAAACGATCTGTCAATTTCTTAAAACAATAAAAAAAAATTGTACTTTTTAACCACAAATGCTTGTCTTGCACCAGACTGACCATGTGCATAACACAATGATGTTGGAAATGTCATGTGTGACGTAGGCAGAAGTTTGAAGCTGCATTTAAACTGCATTTTGGACCTTTAACATGTTGGCCACCGTAGAAATCTACTATATGGAGAAAAAATCAAATGTTTTTTCCCCCCCAATTTTTTTTTTTTTTGACTGAAGAAAGAAACACACAAACATCCTGGATGACATGGCTATGAGTAAATTACCAGGAATTTTTTTTCTGGATGTGAACTTCTCCTTTAAGATACTTCCTTCCATCCCAGTTTAATGTATAACTGTACAACTGTAAGTAAGCCATTTGTACAGTGATTCGACTAAAAAGTGTAAAGATTTCTCTGTAAGTGCAGAGAAACATATATATATACATATGTAATTATATATGTATATATGTTGTTGTTTTTTTTGTTTGTTTTTTTGTACAATTTTCACTAAAACAGTTATTGTTTTTTCAATATGGGTTTCACGACAAGTAAAATTACCCCATGATTTACTCACCCTCAAGCCATCCTAGGTGTATATGAGTTTCTTCTTTCAGACAAACAGAGTTTGTAATTGTATTAAAAAATGTCCTGGCTCTTCCATGCTTTGTAATGGTAGTGAATGGCTTTTGAGATTTTGAAGTCAAATAAAGTGCATCCATCCATCATGAAAGGCCTTCTGAAGCGAATTGATGCGTTTGTAAGAAAAATGTCTATATTTAAAACTTTATAAACCATTCCAGTCTAGCTTTCGCTGACTGTCATATGAAAGTTCTGTACCAGTGGATGACATAGGACTTGAGCATAGTGTAAACTCCAGTGAGAATCCTTGTTTAGCAAAGGAAAAGCAGTCTCCTCTTGGCTTCGAAATGTTCCGTAATTTTTCTTTACAAATCCTCATTTTATACTTTATTCTTCTTTGTTTTTCCCAGTGCGCTTCCGTGTTCGTCACTTCTCACCAGAGCTACAGCCTACGTCATCTAACACCATTCTCTCGTGAACACGAGTACGACAGTTAGCGGATGTTAGAGATTACAGTTTATAAAGTTTTAAATATGGACGTTTGTTTACAAAAACATAAATTCGCTTCAGAAGGTCTTTATTAACCCACCGCATTGTGGAGCACTTTTTTGGACTTCCACTGGACTGTTGAATATCAACAGCCATTTACTGCCATTATAAAGCTTGGAAGAGCCAGGACATTATTTTTATGTAACTCTGATTGTATTTATCTGAAAGATGAAAGTTTTATAAACCTAGGATGACTTGAGAGTGAGTAAATCATAGGGTAATTTTCATTTTTGGGTGAACTATCCCTTTAAGTCTTAAAAAAAAAATAGCACCTAGTGTAATAGTACCATTACACACCACTTTGTTTAACATAACAACATAGTTCACAGGTACAGTAACTTAATATTCCAATTGCTTGCATACATAATTACACTTTCTATGATTATATAAGACAGGAATACATTATTATCAGTTATACAAGACTGCCATGCTCTACTGGCTGAGCTACAGGAATGGCTATTAAATGCATATTTTGCATATTGATTATTGCAGAATTATACCATAACAATAATCAGTACTGGTTGTTAAGAAACAGTTTTTGTAAATTAAATGATGTAAGAGAAGTTGAGTAGAGGGTAAGAGTGAGAAAAAGATTGATAATAATGTGCAGTAGAGAAGAATACATTGACATGCGAACAAAAGTCCTACCACAATTCACTATGCAAATGTTACAATGAGTGCCAAACATTTTGAGGGGCTTTAACACAGTTCTTGCTTTAAAAACAGCTAGATTGAGTGCAGTGGTATTTAGCAGAAGTGGTGAATAATTGCACATTCATGTTGCCAATGTACATGCTCAATGTACTGAATCTGATTGGTCTGTTGTTTAAAAATTTAACTGCTGCAATGCTTGTTGGCCTCTTTTTAGTTTAAAAATGTGTTTAATACATTGTCTTAATGGGTGTGATGAACTAAAAAGCCAACAACATTCATCTCTTGTGTGTAATTAAAAATAGCACAGTAGCACAAAATATAAAAACCTGACATTTTAAACCCTTTAAGAGCAGCATGACCTTCTACATTTGTGACAGTTACACATTTATCATGATCTTGGCAAAAATTCACATATGTATAAACTCTAGCCAATCAAAACAGGGCTCATTTACATATAAAATGTTAAAGGTATGGTAACAAAACAACCCGTTTAATTCTTAGTGTCAGATAGAGGGTCATGTGAAAGTATGTTGCAATTGTTTTGGTGCAAGAAAACTAAAAAAACATTATAAGTGGATTTTTCCTGACCTCTAAACTGATTGTAGGACTCGCCGTTCTACATGAACTATGAGATGGACCTGAGGGAGAACGCTCTGGGAGAGGGAAGCTTTTCCATCTGTAGACAGTGCACTCACAAAAAGACTGGACAGAAATACGCTGTAAAGATCGTCAGTAAAAGGTACTGGCTACGCAGCCCACTAACAGTGTGTCTGTGACATATTTAAAGTCCAGCTGAATTATACAGGCTAATAGTCATGGAAGTAATTTGTAGTTAATCGTTTTGCAGAATGGAGGCACAGACGCAGAAGGAGATCGCTGCTCTCAAACTGTGTGATGGACACCCCAACATAGTCAAGCTACATGAGATCTACCACGACCAGGTAACACAGTGTTTGAGACTGAAATCTAGAGCTCTTGTGCACATCAGAGCCTCATTCTCTCAATGATCTGGGCTAGCCTGAATAAGTTTGAACTCTCTTTGTCCTCGCACCTGCCCCAGATTTAATTCCCTTAATTCATAAACTGTCCCCTTGCTTTTCATTGTACTTTGTCTCAATTACAATCCAGTCTTTATCAGATGCAGTACCAAAAGAAGGTTAAAACTAACTGGAGAAATAGTACAATGGTTGGTTTTCATTTCAACAGCATCAGATTGGTTCTTTTTACTTATTTAAAGGGGTCATCGGATGCAAAATTCATTTTTACACGTTTGAACATGAATATGTGTTGGCAGTGTGTGGACACATCCACCATAATGATAAAAATCCACCCAGTGTTTTTCTCCAGAAAAGAGCTGTTTTTGACAAGGTATAAAGGGTGTTGATTTACACAACCATTGAGAAATTATAGACACTTCATTAAGACCCCAAAGAACCATATCAACTTGTAGAAAATGGGCATCTGATGACCCCTTTAATAAATTCTAGAGAAAACCATAGATTTACATTTTCTTCAGGGCAGTAAAAAAAAAAAAATGTGCATCAGACCTGCTTTGCCGATGTAAGTTGATAGAAGACTCAGAAACCTAGCTGACAAACCAAAGATGTACATGACACACAGGGCTAATACATCACTGCACTGTTCACTGGAAAATTACATTACATAGCAAATGCATTGTGTATGTCAAGTTTACAAAGTGTTTTTGTTTTCTTTCTTAAATGCACACTACCGTTCAAAACGTTGGGGTTGGTAAGATTTTTTTCAGTGTTCTTGAAAAAAGTATCTTATGTACAGGCTGCATTTATGTGATCAAAAATGCAATAAGTGTTATATTGTGAAATATCATTACAATATAAATTATTTTCTATATTAATATTTTAAAATGTATTAAACTCCTGTAATGGCAAAGCTGAATTTTCAACAGCCAGTTTTCAGTGTCACATGATCCTTCAGAAATCATTCTAATTTGCTTATTTAGTGGTTAAGAAATGTATATTATTAATGTTGAAAACAGTTGTGCTGCTTAATATTTTTCAAGGTGATTAAAAAACAGAAGGTTCAATCAAATATTTTGTTACATTAAAAATTACTTTTTGGTGCATCTTTGCTAATTAAAAGTATTAAATGGATGGTTCACCCAAAAATGAAAATTTGGCATTAATTACTCACCTTTATGTAGACCTTCGTTCATCTTCGGAACACAAATTAAGATACTTTTGATGAAATCCAAGAGCTTTCTGACCCTCCATAGACAGCAAGAGACCTTACACTTTCAAGGTCCAGAAAGGTACCAGGAACATCGACAAAACAGTCTATGTGACATCAGTGGTTCAACCGTAATTTTACAAAGCTACGAGAGTATTTTTGTGTGCAAAAACAATGCAAAAAAACCACATTTATTTAACAATTCTTTCCTACGTCACCCTAGCGCGATATTGGAGAGTATCACGACCAGTTTTGGGGGTAACGCAAGTTATGTAATCATATTACTTTTTTACAAGTAAATATCTGAGTTACTTTTTTAAATATGTAACGCCAGTTACTTTGTCTTCTTTGTCTCGTGTCCCCATGTTGAGAGAAATGTGCTGTGTAAACATATCATCTCACTCGCAAAAAAACAGATTCAGTGTCTTTCAAAGTTAATAAAAACAGTGAAATGCAAACTCAGAATATGACGCAAACCTGCAATAATCAAATATGTTAAATAACACAAATATCCTTTATGTATTTAATCCCATTTTATTAACCAGTGTCTTTGTTGCTGACCTTTGATGACCTAATTCAACTATACTAATAAGCAAAAATTACTTTAGATAAACTAACATTTGTGCTTCATTGTTTTTTTTGTTTTTTTTTATTGTTGAAGAGTGTTGAACCTTCTCCTGCATTCTTCTGCACGGACGTGAATTTACTTTTCCTTCATGCACAAAAAGTATTCTCGTAGCTTCGTAAAATTACGGTTGAACCGCTGATGTCACATGGACTATTTTGTCGATGTTCTTGCTATCTTTATGGACCTTGAACATGGAAGGACCCTAGCTGTCTATGCAGGGTCAGAAAAATATCTTAATTTGTATTCTGAAGATGAACAAAGATCTTACAGGTTTGTAACGACATGAGGGCGAGTAATTAATGACAGAATTTTCATTTTTGTGTAAACTAACCCTTTAATTTAATTTAAAAAAATCTTACTGAAACGCAAATTGTTGAACGGTAGTACATATACTTGTTGTGTTTTTTATTTTTATTTTGTGTGTGTGTACAGTATTTCAGTGTGTGCCAGACATCCGGATCCATCGTCCTATTCATTAGTATGATAAGCTTGAGTCAGTTGGGCACCTCTTCAGATCTTTAAAAGTGTGTATGTGTGTGCGTGCCCACTTGCCAATTGGAGGTTATCAACCCCCACCCTCTGCACCCAGTGCCGTGCCCCAGATGAAAAGCAGAGCCGCCCTGCCCGGTCAGGGTCTTTGTTCCTCTATACCAGAGATAATGAGAGATATTAGCTTGCTCTTTTTCATTTGCCTCTCTTTCTTCTTTCATGCACACACACACTTGCACACTGGTACACTCTTTTCTATCTCATCCCACCCACATACGGCACGCAAACACTTGTTCTCCCGTTCACTTATTCACACTCATTCAGCGTATAATGAGACTGAAGCCCATTTATTAAATCATTTTGAATCTGAACCTTTGCCAAGTGATTTTTCTAGCTCCTTCTGAGTTCAAAGGCAGCATTCCCTCTGACTCTTTGTCATTAATGTATGTTGGTGCCTGGATAGCAGGCTTGTGTAATCATATACCATTCCATATGGTTATTCTTGCAAATAGTGTGTCTCTTTGTGCTCCCTAATTTTATATTTAGACTTATGCCCAGTTCTGGTCCAAGAGTTTCCTTAAAGGGATAGTTCACCCAAAAATAAAAATTACCTCATGAATCACTCAGCCTCAAACAATCCTAGGTGTATATGACTTTTATCTGTCAGACGAATTCAGTCGGAGTTATATTAAAAAGTGCCCTGCCATTTTTCTAAGCGTTATAATGGCAGTGAATGGGTGTTGAGATTTTGAAGTCCAAAAAAGTGCATCCATCCATCATGAAAAGTACTCCACACAGCTCCGGGGGGTTAATAAAAACCTTCTAAAGTGAATTACTGCAATTTTGTATGAAAAATATCCATATTTAAAACTTTATAAACCATAATCTCTAGCTTCCACTAACTGTTGGAAGTGCACACACAAGAGAATGGCATTCTAGTGGATGACGTAGGATGTTGGTGAACAGGGTGAAGAACATGAAGCGCAGAGGAGAGAGCAAAACAAAACACTGGTCATGAATTAGAAGTAAGGAAGTAAGAAAAATGGTAAATGGCCAGGAGGAGACTGGTTTTCCTTTGCTGTTAATAAAACTTAATTGTCGCGAGACTAGTATATTCTCACTGTCATCCACTGAAGTGAAAATGTAAAAATAAAATAAATTCAAAATCTTAACGAACCTATAATAGTATATCTGTGATACTAAAATAACACTATTTACTGTTTGTGTAGCTACACACATATCTTGTTCTGGAGCTCCTGCAAGGCGGAGAGCTGCTGGAGAGGATCAGAAGGAAGCAGCACTTTAGCGAGACGGAGGCCAGCCGCATCATGCGCAGACTGGTGTCTGCTGTCAGCCACATGCATGATGTTGGTGTGGTGCACAGGGACCTCAAACCAGAGGTACAGCATGCCACAACACATCCACTGTCATTATCTCAAATGTACAACCCACATGTCACAGCACTCCAGGCAGACAGGCCTCAAAGTACAGGTTGGGGAGAAGTTTACATAGTAGTTAGGCCTCAGGATTGACAAGTATTGCTTAATTAAAAGGAAACGTATGCAAAAAACATCTGCCTTGTAAAGGCATCTGGGGAACAGTGAATTTGTAAATGTTTGTATTGTTAAACTAATAAGGTTTTACTTCTTTATTTTTCTAACTGTATGGAATCGCTTTTTTCTCTTTGTAGAATTTACTCTTCACTGATGATACTGAACATTCGGAGATAAAAGTAATTGACTTTGGCTTTGCACGGCTCAAACCCCCGGACAATCAGCTCCTGAAGACCCCCTGCTTCACTCTTCAGTACGCCGCACCAGAAATTCTCAAATACGATGGTTACGATGAGTCCTGCGACCTCTGGAGTTTAGGAGTCATTTTGGTAAGGCCAATATTTATACTGCATGTAATGCCAACGGTATATGTGACCCTGGACCACAAAAGCAGTCTTAAGTAGCATGGGTATATTTGTAGCAATAGCCAACAATACATTGCATGGGTCAAAATTGATTTTTCTTTTATGCCAAAAATGGAATAGGATATTAAGTAACAATCATGTTCCATAAAGATATTTTGTAAAAAAAATTTAATTGCAGCAGTTCTTAGGCATGTTATTTACTATCTCTAAAATTAGACAAGTTCACTTCCAGAACAAAAATTTACAGATAATTTACTCTTCTTAGTTTCTTTCTTCAGTCATAAAGAAATTCAGTTTTTTGGGGGAAAACATTTCAGAATTTTTCTCCATAGTGGACTTCTATGGTGCCTGCAAGTTTGAACTTCCAAAATGCAGTTTAAATGCTGCTTCAAATGGCTCTGAACAATCCCAGCTGATGAACAAGGGTCTTATCTAGCAAAATGAATATTATTGATGGTTATTTTCTAAAAGAAATTACAATTTATATACTTTTAACCTCAAATTCTTGTCTTGTCTAGCTCTGCGTCAACTGTGTATTTCGGTTCAAGACGGTTAGGATAGGTCAAAAAACTCCCATCTCATTTTCTCCTTGAACTTCAAAATCTGTTTTACCTTTTTTTTGTAAAGGGTGTTTGATCTTCTTTGCACGTTCACTTTGTAGATGGGAGTTTTTCGACCTACTCTTACTGTCATGAACCGAAATATGCAGAGTTCACGCAGAGCTAGACAAGATAAGCATTTAAGGTTAAAAAGTATATAAATTGTCAATTTGTTCAGAAAATAACTGGTTATTTCACTAGATAAGAACATTCTTCCTCAGCTGGGATCGTTTAGAGCCATTTGAAGCTGCATTTAAACTGCATTTTGGAAGTTCAAACTCGCAGGCACCATAGAAGTCCATTATATGGAGAGAAATCCTGATACGTTTTCCTCAAAAAACATAATTTCTTTATGACTGAAGAAAGAAAGGCATGAACATCTCGGATGACAAGGGGGTTAGTAAATTATCCGTAAATTTTTGTTCTGGAAGTAAACTTCTCCTTTAAATCATGTGAATATAACATACAGTGGAGATCAGAATTAGAGAACAATCAATAAATACTTGTTTTTTGCTGAAATATTGTTCATCTTCACCATTCAAAAGGAATATCAGCTGTAGGTATACCACTGTTCTACCAACATGTTTGAATAAGTATCCAAGGCATTTCAACAAAAGCCTTTATTTTGTGAAAAACACAGTGATCAAAATTAGAGAACAGTAACCACTGTAGCACAAAAAAAGATTACAACTACAATTTTGGAGGGTTACAGCTGTCAGAAATTAGTAGGAAGTCTAGAGGCCCTTGCTTAAAATGACTTTAGCACATCTGCGCCCACAGGATATCACTAGTTTCTCTCACTGCGCTGGTGTGGTCTTGGTTCACTCTTCTTTCACTCTCTTCTATTGTTTGGTAACTGTAGTGGGTTTCTTAGCCATAACTTTGTCGCCAAGAATTTTCCAGAGATTTCCAATCTGGTTTAGATCAGGACTCAATAATATCCATTCCATGTTCTTAGCTCCAAGGAACTGCTTTGCCTGTTTTGCAGTGTAATGGGGGCATTGTCTTCCATGAAAGTTGCAGGCTTATTGGGAGATGCTTGCATGGAAGATGCTTGCATGGAAGGAACTGCATGTTGCTGAAAGAGGTTCTGATAAACATTTGCATTCACCCTGCCATGTAGCTGTATAAGAGGCCCAACTCCTGCTGCAGAAAACATCCCCCAAACCATGGCACTTCCTCCGACTTTTAAACATGCTGAAACAAAACCTTACCCTGTTTAACACCGAACTGACAAGCAATTCCAGCTGCAGTGCTGAACCGATTCCTCACTGAGAGTCTCTGCATTATCCTGTCTTCTTGCGCATTTGTCCCAGCCTTTTTGGGGGGCTTGAATGAATTGGTGTCATTGTAAAACCTCCAATATTTGAGATTCACAGATTTTGAATGACCAACTTCTCTTGCAGTAGCTGAAAGGGTCATCCCTTTGGCCTTCATCTGGACAACTTCCTGTCATAGGGTTTCAGTCACCTTAGAGCGCCCCGCCATCTTCCAATCTCAGTGAAAATTAGAGGAATGCTGCCAGCAAATACGATTTGTCATATAATTAAGAAAAAATAGCACTAGGTGCCAGATTAACACCAAAAACTTGGAGGTATCTGTAAGTGTTCTCAAATTTTGATCAGAGTTCTTTTTTATACTGTGCTTCAGAATATAATTAATTTATAAAATATGCTTTAAAAACTGCTGTTCTACACTTGTTACGATATCTTCAAATAAGACATATAAGCAGTGACCTTGAAATTTAGGAAATTATAAGTTCTCTAATTTTGATCTCCACTGTTTTTTATATCAGCCATTGGCCACTCACCCATATAACAGCATTGGCCATCAAAAAAATACATATCATTTGACCACTAATCTGCAGGGAAGCCCACTAGGGTTTGAAACAGCAGTTGTGTTCAAATGATTTTATGGAGGAGAGAATGGGGCAAGTGCTAAATGCACCTTTGTCACACTGAAGTATCTCATTTTTCAGCCTTTTTAATGGAAATAAAACACTGAATGGTGCATTTTGTATGAATGTATGAGTGCTTTCTCCTATTTCTGCAAATATGAGATTCATACAGAAGCTTTTATCCTCCTTCATGTAGATTATTTACTCCTTTTGGATATGAATCCATGTCTTGCTGTTTCTGACACTTATTCACTTGAACACCAACCAAAATAAACAAACTATCAAGCCTTTCCAAAACAGCTTAGCATTGCTGATCGGAGTCCTCGCATCCACCCTTAAGCAGAAATGTTTCCAGCCAGGACTTCATTGAGAGAAAGATGAGAGGAGATAGCGAGATGGAGCCTGGGGGAGATGTCCATAGCTGAGTTATTTTTGTGGCACTCTGTATTGGGGGAGCAGGACCTGGCTGGGGGGAGAACAGAGTAGTGCAGCGGTTTGACGTGATGATCTCTGACAGGCTGTGAGCTGAGAGACCCTGGAGCTCTGAACAGCATGGAGAGAAACCACAGTTCTGGGAAAGACAAGAACTTTGTAGCTTATTTGGCTGTGCATTTTTTTCCATTTAATTTTCATAATAAAGTCCTAATAATGTGATCTTACTTCGAATTGATAGCACATTTAAAAGCACATTGGATCAAGAGTGTTTACAATGAATTGTGGGGGACTGTTTCCCTCAACAGCAACATTTGGTTGAAATGTTGACAGCCTTGGTGACATCATCAATACAGTAGGGCTGGGAAAATAAATCGATAGATCACAAATTAGGAAATGATTCTGCATCAATTCTGAGATTTTCTGAATGCTCTCTCAAATCGATTCTGAGCTTAGTTTTTAACATGTATCCACCAATGTATTTGGAAAATAAATTAGATCACTTTTTACATGTTGACTTTAAAAGGAAGGTACAGCTGTGTATCATTAGCATAATAGTGTAGGTAAAATTCATGTTTGAAAAAAATGAATTGGTCCTAAGACAGAACCTTGAGGTACCCCACATTAAAGTGCACTTGTATGCTTTGTTTTGTTGCAGTACACCATGCTATCTGGCCAGGTCCCATTTCAATGTCAGGGGAAGAGTCTAATGCACACCAGTGCTGAAGAAATTATGAAGAAGATTAAACAAGGAGACTTCTCTTTCGAAGGTGAAGCCTGGAGAAGCGTATCCAGTCAGGCCAAAGATCTGATACAAGGTAAAACACAGCTGTTAAAGGGGTCATCGGATGCCCGTTTGATGCCCGCAGTTGATATGATTCTTTAGGGTCTTAATGACAAGTCTGTAATATACTTTGATTAAAAATTCTCAATGGTTTTGTAAAACAACACCCTTTTTACCTTGTCAAAATGAGCTCAGCAAAAATCATCTCATTCTAAGGGGTTGTTCCTTTAAATGCAAATGAGCTCTGCTCACCCCGCCCCTCTCTTCTCTCTGTGAAAAGATGGTCTTGTTTA
>JAHKKF010517242.1:0-18529 GCA_019740295.1 Labeo calbasu | reverse complement strand
AGTAATATCCTAACAACTAAATTCTGAAAAACAGAGGTTTTACTTATTGGGCCAAAAACCTTGACACGCAATGACCTAGAATACTTTCTAACACTTGATGTGTTAAATGGCTGCTCTGTCTAAATCTTGGGGTGTGCTCTTTGATAGCAATCTTTCTAGACCACTTTCTGAGATCACTGTTTTCCATCTTAAAAATATGAAATACTATTTTTTATATGTTGGTTGCAAAATATGCATTTTGTCAGAATACACAGCTACTTTTCATGTTCAAAGAAATAACTTTAAGATTTCAAGAATAAAGTATTAACATGAGAATGTTAAGGTTGGAATGTTTGGGGAATAATTTCATTACAGGCATTTTACTAAAATAACGTAGTAATAAAGGATTAAAGTATTAATATTTTGAAAATAACCTTTTTGAGATGATTGCACTTTTTTTGTGAGACTATGTATAGATTCCTGGGAGGAAAACAAATTTGCCATACCTATATAACATGCATGATCATCTGCCTGCCACCATCCAAGAAAAACTACAACATTCAAAAAGAGAAATGCTTGTAGGCTCCTAAGGTCCATCTCAAGGTAATCTGATCTTCTCCCAAATACAAATTTCATGGACATTTGAGTTGTCTGAGAGGTCAAAAGGTCAGAATACCAAAGGCTTTGAGGCTTGCAGGAAAGTTCAATTGCTCTCTGAATGAAAATAAATATTTTATTACCTGATGAATGGAAATAGGACACCAGCTTAACACATCTTCACTTCACTTCATGACTATGAATGTAATATATATATATATATATATATATATATATATATATATACACACACATTTTAGCACACAATGTCATACTGTGAGATATAAATTCACATATGTGACCCTGAATCACAAACCCAGTCATAAGTAGCATGGGTATATTTGTAGCAATAGCCAACAATACATTGCATGGGTCAAAATTAATGATTTTTGCCAAAAATCATTACGATATTAAGTAAAGATCATGTTCCATGAAAATTTTTTGTAAATTTCCAAAAATTAAACTCACAATTATTAGAAATAAATGTCACAAGAATAAATGTGTGCATGAGAAGTAAACCTGAGCCCATCTAACTGATCCAAGCACAGCAGTCATGCTCACAAACGATTGTTGATATCAGAGATGTCACCAAAGTCATATGAAACACCTGACAGCAGACCTGCAAACTCCACAGAAACTCCCCAAGTCTCATGCTTTTTCAGGTGACATCAGAATAAAGAGTGACAGTACATACCGCCTGTCCCTCAGTAGATCCAGTGTGATAACATGAATGTAGGCCATGGAAAATGAAACCTGAGGAGCTATTGAAGGCTATGTGTGTCCCAGCGTAGAGGTCTTTTTGCTGGACCTCATGGTTCTTCATGGACTTTAACTGCGCTTAAAAGCTGTGATTGGAACTATGTGTAGAAACACAAGTTTCAATGTTTAATGTAACGTAATTAAAAGTTTTATCTTACAAGGTTGTGACCTAACATGTTAGTTGTCTGGCCCAGATGAGCTCTGATAACAGTATTTGGATACTGTAGGCTGAGACGAGTAGAGTTCCACTGCTTGAATCAAAGCCAGCCCATTGGTTCAGTCAATCAGTCAATCCATCAATCCACCAGTTGTTGTCAGGATAGATTAGGTGAGGGGGAAGCTTGGGGGACAAAGCCCATTCACAAGGGTTTGGTTTCACAATGATCAGCTCACTGATTTCTACCCGAACAATAGAGAAATGGAAGAGCTCTCAATAATTGAACAGACTGGTGGCATTATGCAACAGGCCTTACGAGTGGGCTGCCAGAGGGAAGGGCAGCGAAGCGAAAGAGAGGATGACCCAGAGGATGGGAGCCTGGGAATGTGTAGGTAGAAGGTCTGTGGAAAGACTTCAAATATAAGTGTAAAACGCTGCTATATGGATGCATCCTGTCACAAAGGTCATTACAGCACTTTCTGTAGCCTTGTGATTTCGCAAGTGAAGCCGTCCATGAATGTGCACCCCTCCTGCTGTGCCTCCCCATGTGCGAGCATATGTCGGCATAAAAGACATCTTATTTTTAGTCTAGTCTACAATAACTCCCAGAATGCCTGTGGTAAAGAGCACAGCAGCTTTTAGTCAGTGCGTTTTCGTTCGGTTGTGCATCTCTGGCCATATGTGCGCAAACGTACATGCTCGTTCTCCCCTGTAGGCGTGCAGGCCCCAGTTTCATCGCGCTGTGGCTGAATCACTAGCTCTTCACTCCCTCTACTCTTTTCTGCCTACCTCTCTTTCTTTTTTTTCACTCTCATTTTTATTCTCTCTCTCTCTCACCCCGTCTCTTCAGGTCTGTATATTTTTCCCTGCTTCTCTCCTCCCACGCCAACCTCATATGCACCGAGCTCAAGGCTCTGCCAAACTGTCCTGCTTCTCCAGCCATGTGCATGCATAAATACCTCAATGGAAAATACACACCAGATCACTTGCAATGCTATTAAAGATCAAAATAATAAGTCGACAGTTATTAGTCTTTGCATTTTACCTTTGCATATAAAGCTTTAATGTAATGAATAGCTATATTAAGGTGTGATAATGCCAAATGTGTAAATGCAGTAAGTTAAAGACAGGGCTTACATTATTTTAGTGGATAAGCATATAATCAATTAATCAATTTTTGATTTTCTTTTTCTTAAGTTAAATTATATATCTGTGTGTACATATAAGAGTTTGTATGAGTATTATCTGTCTTAAAAGGCTACTTCACCCCAAAATGAAAATTTTGTCATTAATCACTTACCCCCATTACCCCCGTTCGAAACCCGTAAAAGCTTAGTTTGTTTTTGGAACACAGTTTAAGATATTTTGGATGAAAATCGGGAGATTTGTAACTGTCCCATTTACTGCCAGGTAAATACCACTGTCAAGACCCTGAAAAGTATGAAAGACATCGTCAAAATAGTCCAACTGCCACCAGTGGTTCAACCATAATTTAACAAAGCTACGAGAATACTTTTTGTACACAAAGAAAACAAAAACGACTTTATTCAACAATTCGTCTTCTCCACGTCAGATTGGTGCCATTTTGGAGAGTATCTGCTGGACGCAAGCAGATGGACTATTTTGACGATGTTTTTCATACTTTTCTGGGTCTTGACAGTGGTATTTACCTGGCAGTCAATGGGACAGTCACAAACCTCCCGGTTTTCATCCAAAATACCTTATCTGTGTTCCAAAGACAAGTGAAGCCTTTACGGGTTTCGAACGAGGTGGGGTGATTAATGATAAAATTTTCATTTTGGGGTGCAGTAACCCTTTGATGTCAAAAGTATTAGTATACATTTTTTCACATTTTTGTACTGTACCAAACATCATTTGTACAACTCATTGTAGATTTCCTCAAAGCACAGTATGCCATTGCCAATAAACATTAAAAGCTAATGGTTATGTTACAATTGTTAAAACATTCTTAAGTAGTCTGTATGGGGATCTAAGACATACACTGTGGGGACAATAAGGCATATGATCAAATACACTAAGAAAACAGTAGATTTGAAGATGCCATTTTGGATGCAACTCCAAAATCCCTAAAACAACATGGGGACTTCACATAAAGTTCCTTTTCCAGCCTTGTTTTTTTTTTTTTTTTTTTTTTTTGCTTGTTTGTTTTTCTTTTGGTTTGTGGCAAATATTAAATACAAAACTCAATACTGGAATTAAATATAAAAAAAGTAATGGCTGCGATCTAAACCTTAATAGCTGTTTTAAATAATTCATTATTTGTTCATTTTTTCAATAAATGTGACCTTTATAATATTTTTTTGACCTGATTTCCAGTTTCATGTGCTTTCATAGGGTGAGCTGTTAAATTGAAATGGAACAGAAATAACAATGATGAGGCAAGATGAGTATTTTAATTAGATTTATTTATAAATGTGAATCCTTGAAGCTTTTCATTTATCCTAAAGACTGAGTTAAATGAATTTAGAAAAACATTCTTTATAAACTGTAAGAAAAAAAATACTTAAAATGGTCATAGTGTCATGTAACAGAATACACCTTATCAGCCCATAAATAGTCAACACATGTTAAAAGTATGCCAACCACCAAAAACAACTGAAATAAGGGTATTAGATCATTTTGATCACAATTAAATGATTTGATTATTTAATTAAAAAAAAAAAAAAAAAGCTTTTCCCAGCATTTGCATGATTCATGTCAGAGCAACGTAAGCCCAGAGCTGCCTGCATGCATAATATCAAAGTGCTTTAGTTTAAGATATGGCATAACACTCATATGACAAGCCCAACATGAAAACCAGGTCCTGTTTAAAAACAAACAAACAAAAAAATAATAATAATACTTTTAATACAGATATACATTTCAGTTCACTCATTTATACCAAACTCTCTAATTTTCAAAAGAAAAAATGATGCTAACAACGTTAGAAGCCCAGATGAAAATACACATGATAATCTCTAGACGTGACAATGATTCAGAACCCTGGTTATTAGATGTCTGGTTATTTTGTTTAAATTTTTTCCCAATCTTTATCACAGATAGATAGAATTTGATTTACTTTAACATAATATATTGACATTTTTAAGCATTAAAATCTTTTGTTTTCATCATTGTAACATACATAAATTACCATTACAACTATTTTTGGTCCACTGTTTTGTATTGTATTCTATTCATTTCATATAAAAGTGTTTCTCAAACTGCAGACATCTATAGTCTTAATAAATAAACATCACTCTGGCATGTATTTCTTTTATACATAACTGTATAAACACATTGTAAAAATATATTTTCTTTTCTTTAACCTCAGCTATTTATTTTGCTGGCAAAGCACCACAGTTGTGATGTTTATTATTTAAGTGAATATCATAAATGCCCCAACGAACGAATTAAAGGGTTGCAAAACACCTATGCTGGTTAAGATGCTGTCCTGCAAATATACACACATTCTTAACATGAACAAATCAACACATTGTCTTTAGATTCTTTATTTTACCTTTCGTTCTTTTAGTCATTCTTTTTGCAAAACCTATAAATACATGAAGTCTCATGAAAGTGCATTAGGTTTTGATAGACAACATTTACACTCAAATTAAAGGTATTCATTTTAGATCTCAACTCACATTGTATCGGATATTAAAAGTAATGGCAGTTTCTACCGATTACAGTCCCTGATGCAGATCTGTGCGTATTTTATAGAGCTATTAGTGCTTGTGCTTAGCATCACTTTCTGGACTTTGTCTGCAATTCTAGTTCTATTGGACTCTTATTTTGAAATAAAATGCTTTACCTCCATTGCATACTCATTTCTACCCCCAACCCCAGTAAACCCTCTACACCCTCTCCCACATTCCCCACATAATTTGACTGGATAATTTGACAGGTTATGAAGTTTGCATTGACAAGCATACTATGCATGACCACACTGAGGTAGATCCAAAGCAACCAATGAGAAAAACACAGCCATTACAAAAGAATACATAAAGATGTCCAAAAAAAGAAAACACACTGCATGTTTCACATTTCTTTGTAAAGCAATGCCTGACCCAGCGAGATGAACTTCTATTGTATGTACAAGGATGTTGAGGGACCGTTTCCTGAAATTCAATCCCAGCAGCTCTGGAATATCCCTCGACATATCATGTGTGATTAGATATGCAAATGTTTTACAGTAACTATTGCATGTTGAGACACTCTATGCCAGTTAGAGGACTGAAGGCACTATTAAATTATTCATTTAAATATGCAATTACAATGTATTACATATAATATATAATTGATTATAATAATTACAATGATTTAAAATAGATAAATAGATCTTATGATTAATTAAGTATAGCACTGAATATGTACATTTAAAACACTTTAACAAACAAAGTCATACTTTTACAAAGTAATACTGCCTGGAACAGATTTAAATACTTTTTGAAGATGTTTAAGAAAGTTGTGCTTTTAATGGGCAGTGGTTGTAGTCCAGAAGAGTTATACTGTCAGCTTGGCTATATGTAATAACGTTCATTTGATGTCATGTCTTAATTAAAGATGGATACATAGTACCATATCAAACAGACCTCAACATTTCATAAACATGCCATGATCTGCATAATTAATCAACATTCAGTTTGTAAATGGTTTTACAATAACCTACAATTAGCAAATAAACAAGTAAATAAATAAATGGTCAACATATGGTACAAAAAAAAAGCATTAGTTCTACATGCTGATCTTATTTTTGCAAATGAGTCACTGAATAGCTGATAATATTTTGGGATAAGGTGCATTGCAAAATGAAAAATCATTTATATATGCAAGTACTGTAACCTTCCCAAGCACATATGATAGTTATTCTGTCTTGTGATTATTTAATATTTGGTATCCATAGGCAGATTTTAGACTACCATTCTTCGGACAGAATCAAAGCAACCCTCGTGGACTTGAGATAAAACATACGTAATGAAATAACACATTATCAGAGGCCGTGTTAAAGCATTCTGATAAATGAATAGACCACACTATGTACAGTCGGGGCATCTTATAATGGCCTAAAATGACACACCTATACATCTGTGAGACGCTTCCCCTTATTTACACAATTCTGATTCACAACTGTGCAGTTTCCAGTTCGCAGGTTTGCCTCGCGAAAATTATCAATGCTGTTATTGAGGTCATCGTCAATCTCCATGTACTCTGACTTGCTGACGACAGACGAGCTGCGACGACTGGAGTTAGAATCGGACGCGATGTTCGGATTGCTAACCGTGAGGAGCTGTGCCTGTTCATCGCCTTCGGTTTCTCTGTGATAGAAATAGTTAAAGTTGGACACAATCACAGGCACTGGAAGCGCGATCGTTAGCACTCCGGCAATGGCACATAGAGAGCCTACTATCTTGCCCCCAATAGTAACGGGGTACATGTCTCCATACCCCACGGTTGTCATCGAAACCACTGCCCACCAGAAGGCGTCTGGGATACTTGTGAAAAAGGAATCCTTTTCCTCAGCCTCAGCAAAATACACCGCACTGGAAAACAAAATGACGCCGATGAAAAGAAAAAAGATGAGAAGACCCAGCTCACGCATGCTGGCTTTCAAAGTCTGGCCCAAGATCTGAAGCCCCTTGGAGTGTCTGGACAGCTTAAATATCCGAAACACCCTGACCAAGCGGATAACCCTGAGAATGGCCAGAGATGTGGCCTGCTCTCCTCCACCCTTTGCCTCCTTTCCACCCTCAGGGTCCTCTGCCATCTCTGTTCCGAGCGTTATGAAATATGGAATGATGGAAACCACGTCGATCGTGTTCATCATGTTTTTGAAGAAGGCAGGTTTACTCGGGCAAGCGAAAAAACGGACAATCAACTCGAAAGAAAACCAGATGATGCAGAGTGTCTCCACAACAAAAAACGGGTCGGTAAGAATATTTGGTTTGAAGTAGAATGTGCTGTTGCCTATCACCTGAAGCCGTCCATGTGGATCCTCTTTCAACTCTGGTAAAGTCTCCAAGCAAAATATTACAATAGAAATGAGAATAACCATGACAGACACTATCGCGATCCCTCTGGCAGGGCCCGAGCTCTCGGGATGCTCAAACAGCAGCCAAATCTGTCTCTGAAATTCATTCTCCGGCAGGGGACGCTCTTCCTCACGAATAAAGCCCTCATCCTCACGAAATTTTTCCATAGCTTCTTCTCCAAGCTCGTAGAACTTAATTTCCTCTGAGAACATATCCAAAGGTACATTGACGGGTCTTCTTAACCTTCCCCCTGACTGATAGTAGTAGAGGATTGCATCAAAGCTTGGGCGGTTTCTGTCAAAGAAGTACTCGTTCCTTAAAGGGTCAAAGTAGCGCATCCTTTTCTTGGGGTTGCCCAGTAGGGTGTCAGGGAACTGGGCAAGCGTCTTGAGTTGTGTCTCAAAGCGTAGCCCTGAGATGTTGATAACAACTCGCTCACAGCACTCGGGGGAATACTGTGAGTCCTGTGGATGCCCCTGCAGAGTGGAGGATGTCTCATCCATATTATCTCCAGCAACCACCACAGTCATCCTGGAGATCAAACTCGCAGTACTGGATGGCAGTGGCTGTTCAGGTGGGTTGAGTGCGCATCCAACGCCCTGCAGTTTGAATAGTCAACGACCCAACAGGGCGTCCAGCCTCATGTTCCACCAAACGTCGACCATCTCCATGTCCAGTGGAGCACTGCGTCTACTTTGTGTCCTCACCTAGTCAGCCAGAAAATTAAGGGGAGTAATGAGATACCTCAGATACCGTGAGAGAAAAGAAATATGTCCTACCTACACACACACAAAAAAAATCAATAGGGATGCAATAAGACATTTTCTACTGGAACCAAGGATCCTAATATATATGTAGAATCATATTGCTTTTGGAATTCAAAAAGCAAAATAAAAATATGGTCTTTTGGAACACAAAGTTCCCAACAGGACTATCGACGATTGCCAGTAAGATGAAATCAGATTTTAAACTCCTTTGCTATGTGAATTTCTGCAGTGCCTTTGCTCTGTGAATTTCTACAGTCCGCTGGCAAAATATTTCGGTACAATGCATGTAACGTTCTGGTTAAGACTACACAATAATATCAAACAGGATTCTAATGATCAAATAAAAACTGATTGAGTTAAATGAATTTGAATAGAATTTGCTTGTAAAATACATTTACAAGCTTTGGAAGCAGTGTCCTGAAAGCAGTCAGAACGTATCCTCTTGTGAGCCAGCTAGTGAATATATGCTCTTAGTATATCTGTTAAAACAGTAATTGCCACCGGTTGAGGTTCTGCTGTATCATAAAAATGATTATTATTATTACCATGCATTTAATTTAAATTAATTATTACATTAAATTAATGTAATATATAGTAATACAATTATAAATGTTAAAAAAATTCGTATGTTTCTTAGCCATTATAATGAATAATCATTTTATTAACTGTTTATTTATTTATTTCTATTTTATTTTATTTTTAATTAATTTATTTTATTTTCTGCTAGCTCTCAGCAAATATCCAAACATGACACTGTAAAAATTTGCCAATATGAACATGCATTTATAACGCAAACAATGACAGTGATACCAAATGATGGTAATGGGGATGTTATAAAATGACTGTCTTTGTACTTACGTGGGCAGTCAGATTGAGAAGCAGTGCAGGAAAGATCTGTGCAAAATCTCCTGTGTGTTATTAAGATAAATCTCACATTACAGCCTCACATTCATACAGCAAGAATATATAATACATCCCCGATACACATCCTACTGCCGTCAGACCACAGCAAACTTGCAGTGCTCCTCAAACCCGTGCAGCAGAACAGCAGAGACACAAACAGAGAGAGGGAGGGTGAGAAAGAGAGAGAGAGAGTGGGTGAGTGAGTGGATGTGTAATGCGCAATGCAGACAGACTCCAGCATGTTGCCAAATGTCCTTTTCCACACATCTGATGGGAGACACTACAGCTGAAGGAGAAATTCCTGTTTAAATGTTATATATCATCCGTGTGTCTTTTTGTTCACAAATTGCCCTAAAAAGGTTAGCATGTATTTATTATTTAAATTAAATATAGTGTGCTAATTTACATGCAACCTTGAAACACATTTGTATGCTTTTGGTATTATATATAGAGTAAAAATGTTCATTTAAGTTGAAGCAATATTTTTGTACAGAATAGACCTACACATTAATATTTTACAAGAATATTTTGCCAAATTACTTGTGTGGTAAAATCTAAATAAACAGTTTTTTATAACGACACTATTTAATATGATTCAATCAATCTGATGTCAACAATGGTAGAATAAAAGTGTTAGATAAACTACAGACAACAACTGCACTTGCATTTTGTAATCTATGACCTTGGCTGTGCTAGCAACATGAGCTGCTTATTTTGCTCATATTTACATACAAATTGTGCAATAAATCACACCCGGGCCTATTTATGTTCAGCTTCTCTTGACATCTGTTTCTCCAGCTGAGATACTTAAATCATACTGCAGAAAATACACTTCAGAGATTGTGGCAGTTGATCGAGTTACAGTGGTTTTCTGCATTAGGTTACAATCAGATGCCCTTTCATGAATAATGGACATTATTATTCATGATGATGCAGTAATCTGTTTGGTCAAAGCATCACTGAGATGTACAATGTGAAGACTGTAGCTCTGTGAATATCATCCAGTTCTGAGTAGACAGAGCAATCGCTCTCAGTACGAGAGATCAACACAGTTCTCCATGGCAACCAGGAGTTAGTAAAAGAGTGAGGAGAGGAGGAGGGAAAACAGGTCTACACACCACTGCTGCTATCACTACAGAACACAAACACAAACCTCATGCATATATAGGGTAAAATAAAATTGAGTTTCTTTAATATATATATATATATATATATATATAAAGAGTTCAGATGCAAAAGCCCCTAAATCCATCTAACGCATTTCTTTAAAATGAGCATTTCTTTCTGGCTACTTATTCTATGTAAGTACTGGTACTTCAGATTGGGCTGAGGCTGGAATTTAGCGAGTTTGAAGTAAAAGCATTTGATGGATGTATACTATGTGTCAGGAGCATTCACTTCACTCAGTATCATTGTCTCATTTTTGACCAAGATGGCTTTTAGCTGGTTTTGCATCTGAACTCTTCATATATATATATATATATATATATATATATATATATACACACACACACACACACACACACAGCCACTCAAATGTTTGGGATCAGTAAGATTTTTAATGGTTTTAAAAGACGTTTTGTATGCTCATCAAGGCTGCATTTATTTGATCAAAAATACAGAAAAAAACAGTAATATTGCAAATTGTTATTACAATATAAAATAATGGTTTTATTTTATTTTAATATACTTTAACCCTTTAACTGTCACTCCCATTTTTGAACACAGACATAAGAATTCACTATCCAGACTTAAATTTTTATAATTCATGAATGAAAACATTTTGTAATATGATTTTAATGTACATTTTTCATGGAAATGCAATGTCTGATTCTAAAATGCCCTTTTAAAGGATGAATTTTGAGATTTTAAGTTCTAAAACGTGACAGGGAATAAGGCAAAGAAGACAGTCTTTTGTGACAAAGGTCAGAACTCATGTTATGATGTAGATTTTCTTAAGTTGCACTCTTGAAATATATTAATCTATTATTTTCCTGCATAATTTGTAACACAAAATATAAATATAAAGACTCTATCTATTTAGGAGTCTTAGACCTTTCCAACGATGTATAGTTTGTCATGATTAGAATAGGATTTATTTGTAATATGGTGAAGTAAACTTAGGCGTCCCACAGAGGGGACGGTGACAGTTAAAGGGTTAAAATATAATTTATTCCTGTGATAAAATCCTGAATTTTCATGAGCTGTTACTCCAGTCTTAAGTGTCACATGATCCTTCAGAAATCATTCTAATATGCTGATTTATTATCAGTGTTGAAAACAGTGCTGCTTAATATTTTTTTGGAACCTGTGATACTTTTTTTAGGATTCTTTGATCAATAAAAGGTTTTCTAACGATATACACTACTGTTCAAAAGTCTGGGATCAGTCAGTTTTCATTCTTTCTCATTTTGACAGAAATGAATACTTTTATTCATCAAGGATGTGTTAAATTAATAAAACAGTGATAGCATAGATGTACGTTCTTAGAAAAGATTTTTATTTGGAATAACTTGTTATTTATCAAAGAATCCTGTAAAATTTATCACGGGTTCAGCTGTTTTAATCACAGCACAACTGTTTCCAACACTAATAATTCTAATAATAAATCTGCAAATTAGAATGATTTCTGAAGGATCATGTGACACTTAAGACTGGAGTAACAGCTGATGAAAATTTAGCTTTGCATCACAGGAATAAATTATATTTTAAAATATATAAAATTTAAAAAATACATATATATTTTATATTGTAATAACATTTGCAGTATTATTGTTTTTTTATCAAATAAATGCAGTCTTGATGAGCATAAGAGACTTCTTTAAAAAAAACATTACAAGTCTTACTGAATTCTTTCTAAGTAAAATTTGTAATTCTTTTGTTTAAATATTTGGCATATTCCACAAAAAAGTTAATTATTAAGAATTAATCTTGATCTTGGAAAAAAAGATAAAAGAAATGTCCACTGAAACGCTCTAAAAGAAAAAATAAAAAAGACAAAGCGAAATAATTAAAGAATATGTCAAAAAGTAAAATGGTAGATAAATATCATTTCAATTTATATAACAATAATGTTTGAGGATGTTATAGCATCGTAAATTACTTTAAGTAATAAGACATTTTTACATTGAAATTTTTACATTGTTGTTTGAATTTTGATTTGTTTACATTTTTCCTAAAGGAAGTGTTTCTTTAAGGAGTATTAAGACATTTATATCTCATTAAAATCTTGTAGTAGTACAATTTCTTTTTTTCTTTCTTTCTTTCTTTCTTTTTAAAATCACTTTATTCTCAAAATAGCTTTATTACATTATTATTATTATTATTATTATTATTATTTTATTAATTTTTTTTATTTTTTGCTTTACAGTAAAGATCTGGGAAATATAATTGCAAAAGCATATGTAATTTTTCATTTCTTTTGAATCGAGTATAATGTGGGATATGTTCTTGACATTGCTTTGTAACAGTTTGTATTGTAAAAAGCACTTTCACAAAGCTACAAGCTACATCAGTACCACACCACAAAACTTGTTCCTCTTTTATCTGACATGCTTCCTTAAAGAATCATAAATCTATTATCAGTGTGTTACACGAGCTTTCATACAGTACAATAACATGTTTTTACAGGGTTCAACCTGATACTCTAAATCCTACCCCCTGCTTCAAAAACGATTTCATCTACAGATTTATTGAAAAAAAAATTGAACATAGAATCAGGAATACTCGATAGAGTGTTATCCTACATTAAATACCTTAGAGTATTTCTTGTGTGCTAAACCTGCTGATGTGGACTCTGCTTTTTGCCTAGCAACAGTCGCTAGTGTACTACACGTCTCTGACAGCCCCGTTCCTCATTTCATTTCAAGGATGCTCCGCAGAGCTCATTTCATTTCGAAAGGGTGATCACATTTACGTGAACGCTCTTGAAGAATCACGATTATGGGACCAGTTCGCAAATTCCCACAGATCCCCTCTCTTGAATAAGATCTGTGAGCAGCATTTAGCTTCCCCGCATTCATTTCAGCAGAACGACAGCTGAGGAGAGGTGCAGTCTTACAGTATGAATGTAGCACCCCTCCTCCACTCTCATTCATGAATGCACTGGGCCGTTATATAACACTTGTGCTCTATTTAAAAGGACCATAGCAATGAAGATGGGCAGGAGACTCACGCGGTGCCCTTCAAGACGAACGCTGGAGCCCTAGGGGCTGTTGGGTCAGACCGTTGGGTGCTATTATTAGCTGTGTGTCACACCACAACCAATGGAAATGGAGTAGAACTGACAGATGTGTGTGTGCATTCATTGGTAATGTGCATTTGTGTGTGTATGTGATGATTGCATCATGAACCGCACATCGGCCAGATTTACTGCACTGCACCACTCTGCATTAAACACCCAAGACATCATTTATCTCACTTTCTACAACGTATTCAAATCAGTTTCCAACCCAGAGACTGCTAGGTTGAGCATACACATTTGACTTTACAAGAAAATGTAAAAATGTAGTCACTGGGTTTATTTTTAGTTCTTGTGTCTCCTGGGGAGTCCTGTTAACAGAAATATTTGTCACATCTTATCAGATCTATTTTTTTTTAAATACTTCCTCATGCATTTTTAGTCATCTCTGTTTGTTAAATATTATTCACCAAGCTGGACATATAACTATCTGTTTTGAGCCAGTGGTATATGAGGTGAGTGTTCAGGAAGCATGTTTGAAAACAGTCATTATTGTTAAGTGCATGTGGTGATGAGAGTGATACTAGCATTCTATTCTTTATATTTTTTTAAGGTAACGTAACGTTAGTAGGATTTATTTACTTTAAAACACGTGTATTGGTTATAAATCACTGTAATTATTAATGGTTGTATTTTGCCATTGACTGCTGTCACCATTCTCTGTGGCTGCACAAATATGCCGAAATATAGAGCTTGAATAAACCAAATTAGCCTCATTTGTTTTTTATGTTATTTTACTAGGCATTTAAAGCTTCAAAATGAGAAATTAATATGAAACTGCCCTATACATTCAATTTCTTTCTGACTAAAATCATGTTGTAATTGAGACTCAAAGTTTAAAAAAATTTTTACTTTGCAGGAGAACACAAAGGGAGAATTAAGTAGAACTGGATATAAAGACCCAATTGCAAAATTTACACAAAGATTTGTAATTGAGTTTCTATCAGATCAAGTCAACAAGTGAACAATTTCATGATGACAATAACTCTGGCTCTATATTTTCCAGCTTACACTGTAAAAACAATTCTGTAAAATTTCTGTAAAAGATTTGTAATTGAGTTTCTATCAAATCAAGTCAACAAGTGAACAATTTCATGATGACAATAACTCTGGCTCTATATTTTCCAGCTTACACTGTAAAAACAATTCTGTAAAATTTACGGTAAAAAACTTTTTTACCGTAAAAACACGGTAGCAACATTTTAGGTTTTAACATAAATATGCAAGTTAAATACTGTAATTTCATTAAATGTTAATATACCAACCTATTGATGTACTGAAATCTGTTTTGTACCTTTGTAATACACTGATAACCACTAAATGCAGGTGGTGATGAGATGTCACACAATGAACCAAAACCCATCACAAGCAGCTTTTAAGTAATAACATATATAGAAGGTGCACAGTGTCATTCACATAAACACTAAACACCATCATGGTAACTCACATGTAACTGAAATAATGCAATAAACATTCATTTAACAACATTAGGTGTAACATACAACCCTAATGTATTAAACTGTTAAGAAAAAAATAGAAGAAACATAGTTATTTCAACAACAACAAAAAAAAAAAAACATTTGAGATGTAACACAGGGAATTCTGGGAATGTCAATTTACGGTTATTTACTGTAAATTATACGTTCCTTTTCACTTCAACAAATGGTACACTACCGTAAAATTACATGTAATGTCCAATACAGGTTTTCACCGTATATAGTGGGGGAATTTACTGTTAACCATTTAACAGGTTTTTACTGTAGCATTTTTACAGTCTTTTAATTTAAATTCACGGTCAGCCACAACAAAGTTATGCACATACTGTAAATGGACCAAGGTGAACGTATTTAGCTCAATAACTCTTAAATTCTTGAGTAAATTCTTTTACTATTTCTACAGTATAAGTGAGCAACAAGTCAAAACAACAGAGCTGTACACACCACAGGTACTCATGGACATTTATGACGATGGTCAGTAATGTTTATTTTTTTGACTAAGTATGGTTTATCATCGACAGTGTCAATCTCCCTAAATTATGTCATATTTACATGCATATACAGTAACTGTTGCCATGTTTGCATACATATAATTGCATCTCTATGAAATTTGAGTGAATTCTATTGCACCTTTATAAGCAGGAAGCTGATAATTTCAAGTTGAATGAAACACACCATATCAGTAGTAAAGCAAAATGTATCCAGACTAATTAGCATATCTGTACATGTTTAAACTCAAACAAGTATACATTAGGAAAATTGAGACCACTCAAAATCTCAAAACTTAAAAACAGATTTTAATTAATTTAATTGGATGGATGGCTATAGATTAATTGAGGTTGATTAAATGTACACTGTTGTTGATCTGAATTAAACCAACTCTGAACTGAACAAAATATTGACACTATTGTCTTTCAGAGCAGCTTTACAGCAGAATCTGAACCGTCTCCATTGTTGGGTTTCTAGTTTAGTACTGTGAAGCTGCACAATCTATAATGTATAAAGCACTGTAACGGTGACTTAACAAAATGTCGGCGATCAGACAGTATTCAAAGAGATTTATTGCATACATTCTGTACGTTTATGGTTCAAATATATATATATAGATAGTTAGATTACCTCAGGTATACAACATACTCTCTATAACAACATCAAAATTACTGTATATCACACATTTACATAATCAACTAGACATTTAATTCATCACCCTGCTGGGTAAGAAGACTAGACAAGAAGACACCACTGGACATTTTAGCAGACTCCTCCATGTTAGCAAACTCACTTAAGGTCGCTGATGTATTTTACATGATAAATGGCTAATGATTCAATACAGAAGCAGGAAGAACATGACAGCAGACAATAGTTAGTACAGGAACTATCATACACATCATACTGGACAAATCAGACACCTTTCTACAGTGTTAACAAAGTGCTAAGGCTCTTCAAAAGGACACCAGCTGCACTATACACACACACATGCAGTATGAAAACACACAGGGGTGGACGATCTGACGCGTTTGTAGCTCAACAGCATGTCCTAGCCAGACGCGACACGTCATACTCATCTCTGCTTGTTTTTTATTTGTTCTGCATCATGCCGAGTAGCCCCTCCCACAGTGAAATCTCATTGAAAATTCTGCTTTCAAATAAACATCAGATATGTTCTGGCTGGTTGAGACTGCGTTGCGTCATGCAGCATTCTTGCTTTCAATGAAATTTGTTTAGTCGCGACTGTTTAGCACAGTGTTTTTTTTTTGTTTTTTTTTTATCGGGCTCTAATTTTTGGTGAATTGAACAAGATTTGATAATTGCCATGTGGGTTGTGTTGCCATTTTAAGCTCTGTCTGTTATGCAAGCTCCATGTCATCAAATGTATTGATTTAAAGGAATTTTCTGTAAACAAGTTAGACTTGATCAACAGAATTTGTGGCATAATCTTTGTTATCAGAAAAACTTAATTTTGACTTGTCCCTTCTTTTCGTTAAAAAAAAAAAAAAAAAAAAAACTTTGGTGAGAAATTTTCAATGGATGTGAATGGAGACAAATTTCAGAAGATTTAAAAGCAAAAATGCAAAGCTTATAATTTTAGATATAAATTGAGCTGAGAAAGAAAAAAATAAGTTGTGCTCGTCATTTTAATTGCTTTAATTTCATGACAACTACATTATTTTTTACACTAAAATCATGTCTTTACTATTGAAACAGTGAGAATTTTAGCAGTTAGGCCTCATTTACTGCCACTGTAAGTACCTCATTGTATCCCAGAAGAAGTCATGTGTGTGGTAATCAACATTATGCCACAAGTACTGTCAGCTGAATTTAGCTTGTACTAAACCCAAATATTTCGAAAAGAGTGAGTTCATGAATGACTATTTATTATTTTCTGTTGCACAAAATGTTGATGTGAAGAGTCTTTAAACTGGCATTGCTGGCAAAAGTTGAAACATGGGGATCAATCCTTTAGAAACATGAGCATATATGAAGAAAACGAGATTACAATCCCAGGAAGACTTTGAGTGCAATACATTCATATTACAAAAGGAATCAGTGACATCATAATCTCAATACACATGATCTAGAATGGATAGCAATTTCCGTTACGTTCACTGATGATATGATACATGATATAAGGCACTAGTAAAGAAATATATTTACATGAACAACCAATTAACATCATGTGCAAAGCAACAATGATACTTCGGTCATTGTATTCATACAATTTATCATGCATTATTGCTTACTATGAACAAACAACAGACACGGTACTAAACTGTGCAACACTTTGCCTGTTTTAGAATTTCTTACAACGGTTTCATAAATACATGATCAGCTTATGTAATGGAGTGCTTGAGAATATATTTCCCTGCTTTGAATATATACCACTTTATTTATAAGGTGGTATTAAAGGAACATGTCAGAAATGCACATACAGTTGCGCTTCTTGCTTTGCACAATTATTAGGCAACAGTGTAGTTACATGTGTGAGTACACGCAGTCGACAGCCAGCGGAGATATGATGGAACATCTATGATCTATCTAGCATAGAAATCACATCTGATATCAGGGATGTGTAGGGACGATATGAGCATTATGAATGGAGTGCCACATTTGAAGAATCATGGCATCATGTGATGTGCAGCCTCTGTAGATATATGACGCTCTGCAAAACTGACAAAACATCAACGTCAGCAGCATCCATAATCACAAGATAAAGGAGATCGGGATAATTGTGAAATGTGTTTTTACACTTTCCTTCTGCAAACTGCTGAGTCTAAGGCAAGTTATAATGATCCACTTTACCTCACATAAGAGCTCACTTCAAAGTAACAGCACTTCTTATAAGTTATTTTCTTCCTATTATTCACTTATTACTCAACATCAAAGTAAGCTATTTCCTGTGACTGTGTGAGACTTCTGATTCATTAGCCATTACAGGTAAATAACTAGAGAAATAACAAAGTGAAGTAAACAGTAAAATCATCTGAGTGACAAACTTAAAGTGTTTAGGATTAAGTTGACTGAAATAATACGATAACAAATACCAGACTGCAACATGTCTGGAAGCTACTGACACTGGAGGCTTTGTAGGTTAAAAATGGCTG
>JAHKKF010517239.1:0-27050 GCA_019740295.1 Labeo calbasu | reverse complement strand
TAAAATAAATACAAAAAAAAATAGGATGGACGCAATGAAAAAAACTGAAGGAAGGCAAAATATAGCAACTGGTACTAAATAAAATAAAAAATAATATACAATTATTATTATTATTATTATTATTATTATTATTATTATATAGGGACACAGAACAATCAAAACCACAAAACTAGTTATTAATATTAATATTAATATTATTATAATATAGTAACTGGAATAAAATAAACAGGATGGAAACAATAAAAAAAAATTGAAGGAAGGCAAAATATAGCAACTGGTACAAAATATAATAATAATAATAATAATAATAATAATAATAATAATAATAATAATAATAATTATTATTATTAGTAGTAGTAGTAGTAGTAGTAGTAGTAGTAGTAGTAGTAGGACACAGAAGAATCAAAACCACAAAAAAACTACTCATTTTTATTAATGCTATTCATTTTATCATTACAGTAGGGACATGGAAAAATGAAACCAAATAAAAAAAAAGTGTGCTACATTTTTCCTCCTCCAAATACTATCTATATATACCTAAAATAACTGAAAAAAGCAGGCGTATCGGCATTTTTGTCTCTTGGGAACAGGCAAAAGTGTGAGATTAAACAAAGACAATCAATTCTAATTACCATAGCATCATAAATCGCAGGGCACAAGCCCGGCAGGAAAATCTACTACTGTTGAACTGACTAAAGTCAGTTTCTCTTGAGAATATGACATTCTAATAACTTCAAGAAAGTAAAACAGTACCGATTGATGAGTTAAAAGTTGCATCCCTGAAATATTAGATATACGCAGTGACCACGTTCTCAACTGATGCATTTGAGTACTATGTGCATGTACAGACACAATAAAGCTTCCAACAGGGCCACATCCGTCTTTAAAGGGTGTGATATGTGATCCTGAGAGCATCAGATTATTCATATATGCTCCGTGGAGAAGAGGCTGCACTGGTCTATCTTTCCAAATGTTCTGTAATCAGGAGAAATCAATAGGTTTCAGAGCACTTTGCCTCAGATTTATCTCCATCTCCTGACAGCTGCTGTGTCCGTCTGAAGGCCAGCTCAATGGCACCAGCCAATAGAGTCTCCAATCAGAGAGAGGGGGTGAAAAAGGGAAAGGAGAGCCAGCGAAAACGGGGGGGAAAGCACTTGGATTACACTGGTCTCCTAGGCAACAGGCAATGGTGGAGTATATAAAGACTGTTTGATAGTCTTGGCAGAGAGATCTTTCATTCTCCCTAAGAAGCACGGGCCTCTGAAGATGCTATATTCCATTATAAGCAGTAAAGTTAATCCTATCAGTTCCTGAGCAAAATGAAAGACCTGCTATTATGAAGCACCCTCCTCCCCTCGACCCCACTGTCCAGAGTCCCCCCTTTCATGCTCACAACTTTAAATATGTGAAAAAAAAAAGGAACTGTGGGTAAATCTTTAACCCAAGAAACCAAGTTTTGAATCCATCTTTATGAGATAACTGCCAATTACACATTAACTCTGCAAAATTTACTTTTACAAATGCAAAACATTCATACACCTGTTTATATTTAGGGTTAAAAAATAAAAAAGGAAAAAATCCACTAACCCTGCTACGGACACTAGCACTGTTAGACTAATCTATTAGATTAATTGCTCATGCTAACATTTTTCAAATCAGTGTTATTTTTATATTCATATAGCATTACTATTAGTTTTTAGTGATATTTTGAATAAGCTTTTATTTTTGTATTTACAGCTTTTATTTGTTACAATTTTTACAAATTTTGTTTTGTGCTTTTTAACATTTTTATTATCATTATTTTACTGTATATCACTATTTAAGTTTGTTAAATTTGCGTTTATTTTTGTATTTTCAGGTTTCACTTTAGTTAAAATTTTTACTAATTTTGTAATTTTTTTTTTCATTTTTATTATTACTTTTTAAAAATATATTACTATTTATGTTTGAATTAGCTTTTTTTTCAGTTTTCATTTTAGTTATAATTTTTTTTACCAATTTTGTAATGTGCTTTTTTTCATTTTTTATTATTATTATTATTTTTTAATATTACTATTTATGTTTGAATTAGCTTTTATTTTTGTATTTTCAGGTTTTAATTTTAGTTACAATTTCTACTAATTTTGTAAAGTGTTCGCTACATATGTTTGAATTAGCTTTTCTTTTTGATATTTACTCCTGTTGAATGTTTTTTTTTCTTTTTACTTTTTAATATTACTATTCATGTTTAATTTAGTTTTCGTTTTTTTTTAACTTGCAGAAATGTTAGTGCTTAAACAGTTTTAGCTTTTATTTATTTATTTATTTATTTTTACTTTCAGTAATTTTAGTGCTTAAACTTATTTCAATTAATTGTAAAGGCAACAATTTAATTTAATCTAATATTTCTAATCAGGATTTTAATCTAATATTTATTGGATGTGCACCTTTGCCGAAAATCAAACGCTCACTTAAATTTAACCTTAAAAAGTGAAATTTAATCATGTTGAATCTTTAGCGAATCTGAAATGAATATCCATGTTCATACTGTACATTATAACATTTTGATGCCTAAGTTCACTTTTTATTTTTAATTTATTTACACAAAATAGTCACTGGCCAAATAATGAAATGTTTTTGTCTATTGAACCAAACAGGTGAAGAGAAAAAATTATGGACAGACCAGAACCCTTTCGCTTTATTACTGTTCTTTACAGTGAAAGTCATTTAGACGGAAGAAACTGGATGCTGCTAGACAAAAATACTTCTATTTCTGAAGAAAAGCAATTCGCTTCAACAGCACAGTGTGCTGACTTCCTAAACCGAGAGTGTTAATGCTCTCTTGGTAAGGTGATCTATATAAATGCAGACATCGACCGTTCTGAAACATGGATAAATCAAGGTGTCCAAAAGGACATCATTGCTTTGGTCTCCAAATCCCAGCAGTCATCAGCTGCTAATGGCTGCGGCCCCAGAGTCGTCATCTCTTCTGAGGCTCTGCGGCTTAAATCACACGAAGGAGCAGAGAAGCGGTAAGCTTGCGCTGCGATTGGTGGAGACACGATGACCTCCGTTCATATTGGCTGAATTCTGCACACAATGGCATTTTTAAAGCAGGTCTATATTGTGGAGTTCTGCAGCAGCGCATTAAGAGACCAATGACTCCGCTCACCTTCAGAGACTCTCAGTGCATTCGGAAGGGCATGAAAGGTCATTCATAATGAGGGCGTTTGGAAAGGGGGAAGCGTGGCTGTTGTTGGACCTATTCACTGCGATGGGTCCAACACATCACCCCCATCCAACTCTCATGCTCTTCTTTCAGTGTTTCTAAGAGTGTGCAACTCTTTCTGAAGGCTGAGCAGACCATGAAGAACATCAGAACAACATATCACACCTCCAACAATCAACACAAACGGCTGTTCCTTTCATATTTTTCATCAATTGTAAACAGGGTTGCCATGTTAACCACAAAACACATCAACACTGATTGTTAAATACAATGCCTTGGTTTTAACTGTGGCATTCAATCTGAAAACAGTTATACCAGCGAAAACACATATTAAATTCTGGATCAAATTTGATAAATTGCAATGCAAACATAAACAGCCAATCATGCAGCTAATGGACTACATTACTTTACAGAAAAATCAATTACCTTGAACAACTGATATTAATTATTTTAATTCTAAATAATAATAATAATAATAATAATAATAATAATAATAATGATACTTAATATTGCTTATTAAATTATTTGAAATATTTTTTATAATTACTAATGTTACTAATACATTCTTATTAATAATAATGATAATCATAATTACTGTTAAATAATACAATATTACAACGTTCCAGGGTCTAGAAGTTAAAAAAAAAACTATTACATATATATATATATATATATATATATATATATATAAAGTAACCACACAGCTAATGGACTATATTAGTTTTTTAGAAAAATCAATGATTATGATAATTTTTTTTAAATCAATTATTTCAATTTTAAATAATAATAATAATAATAATAATAATAATAATAGTAATACAAAAGTACAATATAAGTATAAAAATCTATAGAAATAGTCAGGATAAGACTTTCTTTTTATTTAAAACCATAAAATCAATAAAATTAAGTATTTATTAAACTGCAAAATAGTTTATTAAATTATTTGAAATTATATTTTTTATAAATATTAATGTTCCTAATATATTCCTATTAAAAATAATAATCATAATGATTATTAAATGATACAATATTACAATATTCCAGTCTCTAAAAATGATCAAGATATGATTTTTTTTTTACTTTAAACTAAAAATTACTTCTTTTTTTAAAAAAATAAAACTACAAAAACACAGTTTAGGTTTTTTTTTTTTTTTTTTAATTTAACAGAACTTTTAAAATAAAGAAAAATATTTTTTAAAAATATATATTTTGGTAACATTTCACAATAAGGTTCCATTAGTTAATATTAGTAATGAACAAACAATGAACAATATATTTATTACAGTATTTATTAATCTTCGATAATGTTAATGAATATATAACTGTTCAATGTTAGTTCACGTTAACAATTTTTGATTTTAATGACTTGCTGAAATTAACATTAACTAAAATAAATAAATGCTGTAGAAGTATTGTTAATTCTCATGTTAACTAATGTTATCTAATGAACCTTATTGTAAAGTGTTACCAATATTTTATTTTTCCTTTCCTTCTCTATATTTTATTTATTTTTTCTAAATCATTCTCTTTACTTTCAATATTTCTTATTTCATCTCCATTCTAGTCTGCACTCCTAAAAATGCTACATCCTACAGAAAATAAATGTTTTTTTCTGTAAATGCCCTTCAGTGATGTAGGACTTTAAGACTGCGTTGCCAAATCTTTCCAAAAAAACAAATGACCTGGTCTAACTAAACAAATCCAAAATAAGTGGCTTAGTTCACCAGAAGAATTTAACCTGAACAACGCCATCGAGACAACCATGATCAATAATGTAGTTTAACACCAAAATTGGTCCCAATACGAAAACAGAGGAGAAAAGAGCACATTAAAAAAAACCTTGGGTTTGCTAATGACCTGTGTAATCCTAATTAAAGAGGATTCCTTCGCAGAGCCTGAAGCCATCCAGAGTAAAGCAGATACAAAAGTAAAAGCTGATGACATGATAAATTGAGACAAGTTCTGTTCCCACAGCGCAGTCTGTGCCAGAACAGTACCCAGGACAGAGTGTGTGTGGGTGTGTGTGTATGAAAGCACGCGTGTGCGTTCATCCCGTCTTATGAGTGTATATGCTGTACGTGATCACCAGTGACGAAGGGTGGCCAGATCAAGCCCCGCTGAGATGTAGTCCCACAAAAATCACACATTCTCGAGCAAACGTCTCCCTTGGCGTTCACGCACCATGTTTATTCTGACACAGTCACCGCACGCCGAGATCATACGCGAGCAATATGGTGTCCCCCACGGGCGCAGCATACGGCCACGAGGCGTGAGGAGACCAAGCCTTGGAATCAAATCAGTGACTCAACCTTGCGCAGGAAGTGAACAAACTCACACATGCCATCATATTTTAAACAAAGTGACCTTTTATGTGACTGCGGTTAATATAGACTGTTAACTACATTGAAACGTTCCTATTACAGAAACTGAATAATGTGCCTTTGTAACACTGAATCAGTATGCAAACGCACGCGTCGTGGTACTCTCGTGAATTCGCGACGAAGAATAATTCACTGTTGAATAAAGTTGTTATTTTTGTTCTCATTGCTTCATAAAATTAAGGTTGAACCACAGATGTCACATGGACTATTTTAACGATGTGCTTAATACCTTTCTGGGCCTTGAACGTGTCAGTTGCATTGCTGTCTACACAGGGTCAGAAAGCTCTTGGATTTCATCAGAAATATCTTAATTTGTCTTACGAAGATTAACGACATTAGGGTGAGTAATTAATGACGGAATTTTCATTTTTGGGTGAACTGTCCCTTTAAATAAGAAGTCCACTTCCAGAACATAAATTTACAGATAATTTACTCACCCCTTTGTCATCCAAGATGTTCATGTCTTTCTTTCTTCAGTCGATAAGAAATTATGTTTCTTGAGGAAAACATTCCCAAATTTTTCTCAATGTAGTGGACTTCAATGGTGCCCCCAAGTGCTTCAAATGGATCTAAATTCAGCTTCCCATGCAGCTTCAAATGGCTCTAAATGATCCCAGCTGAGGAAGGAGGGTTTTATTTAGCGAAACGATCGGCCATTTTTGAAACAAAATGACAATTTATTTACTTTTTAACCTCAAACGCTCGTCTCTCCGATGCGCACTTGTAGTCTATGTAATCCGGGTCAAGACAGTTAGGGTATGTCGAAAAACTCCTGTCTCGTTTTCTTCTTCAACGTCAAAATCATCCTACATCACTGTTTTACCTTTTTTTGTAAAGGGCATTTGATTTTTACTGCATGTTCACTTTGTAAACAGTGGGTTGGTACTTCTGCAGCGTTGTAGAATGATTTTAAAGTTGGAGAAGAAAACGAGATGGGAGTTTTTCGACATACCCTAACTGTATTGACCGTATTGAACCGTATTGAGTTCATGCAGACTTAGACAAGACAAGTGTTTAAGGTTAAAAAGTATATAAATTGTCAATTTGTTTCGAAAACGACAGATCGTTTTGCTAGATCCTTCTTCCTCTGTTGGGATCATTTAGAGCCATTTGAAGCTCCATTTAAACTGCATTTTGGAAGTTCAAACTTGTTTGGAAGTTCAAATTTTTTGGATTCTGAATAGAATGTTCAAAATAATAGCATTTATTTAAAACGCAAATCTTCCCAGCAGGCACAAGACATCAAAATAACTGCAGGTTGACACTGGACCCCAATGTCAGACAGACGTTGCATTTTGGCTTTAAAATGTTGATGTCCATATTTGACATTGATAATGTTGGATTGTGGTTACACAACCTAAAAACAACAAAAAATCAACATCAGCTGACATCGGTATTGGACATTTCAATGGACATTGAATATTGGACATTCAATGGACATTGAATAACTGAAATGTAACCAAATGTCAACATCTTATGACGTAGTGTGCCTGCCTGGTTTTGTAGCATTGTAGCATTGTAAATGTTTTCACTTTCATTTTTCATGCAGTTCAATGTTCAGTGTCCATATGTCATTGTCTAACCAATCTTTTTAGTAAAATATTTAAAATTATTATTTTTTTAATTTAGTACATAAAAAGATTTTTTATTTTTCATGAATCTGCGAATCATTTTTGAAAGTTTATTTACTTTTTAACCTCAAACGCTCGTCTCTCCGATGCACATGTGTAGTCTGTGTAACTGGGTTAATACAGTATGGGTATGTCGAAAAACTCTCGTCTCATCCTACATTGCTGTTTTACCTTTTTTTGTAAAGGGCGTTAGATTTTTACTGCATGTCCACTTTGTAAACACTGGGTCGGTACTTCTGCAGCGATGTAGGACGATCTTAATGTTGGGGAAGAAAACGAGATGAGTTCATGCAGACTTACACAAGATGAGCGTTTAAGATTAAAAAGTATATAAATTGTCAATTTTTTTTGAAAATGACAGATTGTTTTGCTAGATAAGACCCTTCTTGCTTGGTTGGGATCATTCAGAGCCATTTGAAGCTGCATTTAAACTGCATTTTGGAAGTTCAAACTTGGGGGCACCATTTAAGTCCACTATATGGAGAAAAATTCGGGAATGTTTTCCTCAAGAAAGATAATTTCTTATCGACTGAAGAAAGAACGACATGAACATCTTGGATGACACGGGGTGAGTAAATTATCTGTAAATTTTTATTCTGGAATTTGATTTCTCTTTAAGTACGAGCAACAGACATGGGAAAAAAGATATCCTGAGGACTAAACTGCTGAGGTTCTCTTATGTATCAGGCACCTGAAGCTCTGCCAAGAGGTTCTTTAAAGCGCAGACAATTGACAAAAGATGCTGATTTCCATAATCAGATGGTAAAGATTTCTAACACACAGATTATCTCATTTAACAACACTTCTCACCCTGACAGACTTGTATTCAACACAGATTCAGACACACTGCTCTGTCGGTGAAAAGACCTAATGATGAAGCACTTATGGGGCTATATCCGTAACAGACTAACAGACAAGTCAAGCAATCTCTAAAATTGCTCAATTGTACAGCTCAAATGACAGCATTAGCTGCAATTATCCTTTCATCTGTTCAGCGTTAGTCTTGTTAAAAGTGGTAGTCCCAACACAGAGCCTAAGTGCTAGCACAATTCTGCTAGGTTGTGCTTTTGACCGCAAAATTAAATTTCTGGTATTATTTGCTTAGACTGAGGTTGTTCTGCTTGACTTTCAATCTGTCGTGGAACACAGATTTCCCATTTCCATTTAAAAGTTTTGCGTATATAAGATTTTTAAATGTTTTTGAAAAAAATGCTGGGTTAAAACAACCCAGCACTGAGTGAAATATAGACAAAACCCAGCAATTGGGTTGTTTTAAAGTGCTTAAAGTGAACCTAAAATAGGTTGGAAGTTAACATTTATTAATATGTTCAGAAAATGAAAATTAATTAATGAGCTGAATAAATAATAATTAAATAATAAACATTTTTGAAATTGCTTCTTAATAAATGTTAACCTTTTGACTATTGCTGATAACTCTAGTAATTATGTGTCTGATTTTTAATAACCTATTTTGGGTTCACTTTAAGCCAGCCATATAGTATTTTTTAAACAAAAATTCAGTTAAATAAAACTACCTAGATGGCTGGATTAAACATTTAACTCAACCACTGGGTCAAAACGACCCAATTGCTGCACTGTTAAAAAAAAAAAAAACGTAAAATTTACAGTAAAAAAAACGACAGCTGTGGTTGCAATAAACATTAATTTAACAACATTAGTTGTAACATACAACCCTAATGTACAAAAGTAATTTAAAAAAAATAAGAAACAGTTATTTCAAAAAAAAAAAAAAAAAAGTAACAGGGAATTCTAGGAATGTCAATTTACGGTTATTCACTCTAAATTTTGTGTTCTTTTTCACTTTCGAAAACAGTATTCTACCATAAAATTACATGCAATGTTCAATACAGTTTTTCACCTTATATAGTAGGGGAACTTAACATTAACCATTTAAGAGGTTTTTACTTTAGCATTTTTACATTTTTTTTACCGTAAAATTTACGACACTTTTTGGCGTGGCTTTGTCCATGTTTCACCCAGTGCAGGGTTGTTTTTAACCCTGCATTTTTATACTATGTTCACCAAGGCAGCATTTATTTAATGAAAAATAAACTAAAAACATTATTATTGTGACATAATATTACAACTTTAAATACATTTTTTGTATCGTATTGTATTTTGTATTTTGTATTTGTATCGATTTTTCAATAATCATTTATTATTAATACCAATATTGAAAACAGTTGTGGCGCTTAACCCTCTGGGGTCTGAGGGTGTTTTGGGGCCCTGGAAAAGACATGCACTTTTGGCATGCCCTGACATTTGTGCTTTTTTGAGTATCTTATAAACACATTAATGGCTAAAGTCTGATTACACTGTAATCAGCACAAACTGGGCTACAATAATATGCAAGCAACATAAATGTACATGTGAAACTATGCAACATTTTTTCTGGATTCTGAACAGAAAGTTTAAAACAATAGCATTTATTAACACTCAACTCTTCCCAGCAGGCACCGGATGTCAATATAATGTCTGGTTGACTGTGGATGCCAAAGTCGGACAGACGTTGCATTTTGGTTGAGAATTAAAATTGAGTGGACGTCCATATTTGACGCTGACTTAACGTTGGATTTTGGTTACACAACCTAAAAACAACAAGAAATCAACAACAGCTGACGTCAGCATTGGACATTTCAATGGACATTGAATATTGGACATTCAGTGGACACTGTGTAACCAAAATGTAACCAAATGTCAACGTCTTATGACGTTGTGTGCCTGCTGGGTTTGGAAGCTCCACAGCGACCTGTACAATTCCTCCAAATTTCTCCTTTTTGTTTTCCACAGAAGAAAGAAACATAAGGGTGAGTAAACGATGAGGAATTTGGGTGAACTAATCCTTTAATCACACATTCCTTTTGCAGAATGCAAGGTGCTAATAATGGTTTCTTACAACCATTAGAGCAAATATAAAACAGCATAAAAAACACTCAGTGAACGTTTTAATGTCACTTTAAATGACTGGTCACTGAGTCATGAGTTAAGTGCTCTTTCATTTTCACTATCACAATCTACAATAATCATAAAAATGTTGACAGACTCATAGCGTTCCCCAAAGTTTCATAAAATGGTCTTAACATCAAGTCCAGCCTGGTCTTTGCTGCCTTAACGTTTGCTTGAACGTCAAAAAGACATTAAGTTTTAGCGTTAAATCTCCATCCGGCACTCATTAAGCGCGAGATTCAGATTCCGGAAGGTGCTGACACCCTGACACCGTGTCCGCTATTGATCGGCAGGTACTGTGGTGTCAGCATCAGGATCCCCGAGGGACGGTCGTGTAACCCTTGGTAACACAGCACAGCCTACAAAAGTCAGGCGGGCTGGTGACGTCAAAGGTAGTTTTGCGTGCAAATCTCCCGCAGCTTCCTTTGCAACCAACATCTGTCCATAGGGAACACAACAGCTGGCCAGGGAACATGTCAACGAGCAGGCCGGCTTTATCTTGCATCAACCTGGCTTTCAAAGAGAGGGATAAATCATGTCACGCGGATCAGCATTATCACCGCAGCCTCTCACAGATCCGTATAGATGGGGATTGTAGAGCGGGGATCAGAATAACAAAGATATATATATATCTGACACATTTCTCTTTAAATAATTAAACTTCTGAACTCAATCGAACGTCCGAGCAAACATCACTATTACATTGCTGACAGCACAGAAAATGCTACCCGCTGGAAATGCCAGTGTGCGCTCTTCCATCCTGTGTTTCTTCATAAACGACTCCACTGCTACCTGTTCAACTGCAACTCTTGTGTAACCCCGTCTTGTTGCCATGGAGATGACATCAACAATGGAACAGACACATTAATCATCAAAGCTCCCTCCATGTATAAACGCCGATGCATGTGGCTGTATGTGAAACAGTCTTTGTAAGTGACACAACAACTTCGGAGATCCACCCATATAAGCAGCACTCAGGTGCCAAGTTCAGATCCTGTGTTCATAACAGTGCCATGGAAACAAATGACAGGGTGTCATTTCTAGAGCGCTCACTCTTCACCAGTCACGGCAGAGTCACCGTGCGTTACAAAAACATGCACGTGTGAGTTGCACCTCTTTAGTGCGCAGAATTTCAGTGCAAAACCCTGGTTCTTATTTCACACACGCAGCAATGCCAAGGTCATGAGTTTGATTCCCAGGGAACGCATAAACTTTCCTCGAACGCATTGCAAAATGCTCTGGATAAAAGCACTTGCCAAATGCATTAAATATGATTAAAAATATTTATCAAAAAGCAGCTTTTATATAAAGTTTCTTGCAGTTAAAAGTATATATTTATCAGTATTTTTATTCTCTGGGAATTGAACGCATGTCCTTCATGTTGCCAGTGCCATGCTCTACCAGCTGCAAAAAAAAAACGGTTTTTTTTGTATTAATTATTAAATAATTTGTAACAATATTATTTTATTAAAAACATTTAACTGAGCAAACACAATTTTTTAATGCACATAAGCATTAAAAAGCGTTTGTTGGTGCACATTTCCTAGCGATTACTGAAGCAGTAATTTTAAGACCCCTGTCTAAAAAATTGCACCTTTCGTTGTCTTTAAGTCATTGTCTAGGCACATTTACATGAACCAAGGTGCAACTGCCCCATGCAACACTAATTTTGTTGCCGCATTTGCACAGTTTCCTGATTTGCATAATTCCTTTGTGAATCTGGTGCTAAAACAGTGCAGACAGCATGTGCAAATGACGCTAGCAGCGGGTGCAACTCGTTCCCGATCGGTAAAAAGCAAAAACAACATTTTCTTGAGGTCTGGATCTCTTAATTTGATTCTCCTCTTGGCCGAAATTAATTATTCCTCTGTAAACCCCTGGGGATTGAGCATCTATCAAATGTTTGTTTATTCAGACTCTTATTTTGCTGGTTTAATTTGCCCCTTACTGTCTCATTATGTAGAGTGATGCATGATTGCATAGCAAATCCACAATGAATCTGAAATTAAAACAGACTTAAAATAGTCATCTCATTCATTAAGTAGGCCAATGAGGCTAGAGAAATTAAATCAAACACCAAATGAACAGGCATACGGCTAATCATGACTTTGTGACCTAACAGAAACTTTTCCTAACAGAAAAGTATGAAATAAACAACTCTGGAAAACTTAAAGAGACAACACTACGTGGTAGAAGCTCTGCTAACATTACTGTTGTCATGTAATACTAATGGTGTTTGCTAACGTTGTCATCACTGTTACTATTTGAACAAACCCTAAGCCTAAGTATTAAACGTTTGGCATCTTCTGCGTGATTTGAGTAATGACCTGGCACACAATAAAAGAACATTAAACTTTTATGTACTTACATTAAATAAAGAGTCTAGAGACTTTTGAGCTGGCACCGTAAGCAGCTCTCACCCTAGCAACCACGCACAACACCATAGCATCATGGCAACAACTTCTACACATGCAACACCATCCAGCAACCACCCTGCAACATTCTAGAAACCATGCACAACATCCTAGCATCATAGCTGTGAATAGTTGCAACATTAAGGGGGGTATACCAGTAGACACGATTATCCAGTAAAAATTTGTAAACCGGCAGAGACTATTGTTTCTATCGCAGTTACACGCACATGTGACGTTGCTGTATCATGTGGTCATGAAAACAGCGTTTGCATGTGTTTTTAAGCATTATGGTTTAAAAAGAAGTGATTTTAAGCTGTTGAAATGCAATCAGCAGTAGAGAACTCATTTTGCTGTAATCGCACACTATCAGAAAGGCATGTACATGTGACGACGGTGCTTTTAAAGTGCAGGAGTATTGAACGAGTTATTTTTGCTGCTTTATAGGCTTTGAATGGTTAAATACACACACTTGTATGTGTCAAAATGCCTGTCTTCGCAAGTATCCTCAAACACAGTAATTTAGGTCTTAAGTGAAAGCAAACAGCTGAGGAAGAAAACACATGTGTAACAGTATATTGGACTAGGGTAGCTCTTAAAGTGACAGCAGTCTAATATTCCTGCTGTCTCTCATTCATGTTAATCAAACAACAAAAGAGAAAATCTCTCACTGTTCTTGACTTAATCACTTTTGTAACTTTAATAAGAAGAAATATATATTTAAATTTACACAGTGAAGAATTTGTAACATTTTTATACATTTGATTATTTTATACAATGTATGTAGCATTTCTTGTTTAATTGTTATACTGTAGCTTTTTGTCCTATTGTTTGTAATTGGTTTCTGATTCTTATTTAATCGCTGACTGTTTACTTGTCTTCAGTGAGTTTGAGTTGTTTTATTTTTTTGACATCATAAAGACCTTATTTAAAGCAAAAATAAGTGATATATAGGGTACAATGGGGCTAAAGGCACACCCTGAGAAAAAATGTGCCCCAAGTGTATGACTGCAAAACAATATATACATTTGTACTGAACATTTATTGAGCAACGGATTTTGTGTGAAAATAAATCACACAAGGAACATAGTATTGATACAAATACTTTAGCTAAAATAATGCTTTTTTGATTTTTTTGAAGTTAATATTCGTTGAAAACAATCACTTTAGCAAAGTTTGTACTATTTTCTGCTTATTTTGATCAATAAGAGAATTATTTTTTGTTCAATAAATATATTGTCATTAAAATATGTTAATATAAAACATATTTTAAAATACAGAAACAAACTCATTTTAAAATGTAAAGATTCCGAAAGCACTGAAGGAGATCCCATAATAATTTAATACAGATTTACAGTCGCAACAACAAATGATATTTTATTACATGATATGATTAATAGCATGTTTTTAAATACGATGGTTTTATTAACAATTCTCATTTGCTACTTAAATCTACAACATTTTTAAAAACATCAAATATTAGATAAAGAAAGCACAGAACTGACTTTGCGCTGCTGCCCGCGTTCAAGAATCAGACAAATTTTCACGTGCATCTTGAAAAGCGGATGTTTTGGAAAGTGCTACGCCATGTTTTTCTGCCATCTAGTGGTTTAGAAAAAAAAACATCAAAGGCGCCTTTAGCCTCATTGTACCCTATATATCATTACCGTGAAATAAAATTACTCATATCGTGACTGCCTACCCCTATGCAGCACCATAAGGCAACTACCTAGCAACTCCCTAGGAACAATGCACAACAACCTAATGGTAGTCAGTTTTGCACATATAAGTGCCACCCAGCAACCACCTAGATCACCCTACAAATCACCTAGCAAAAACCTGGAACCATGTATAACCCCCTAGCATCATGGATGCAAGTTTAGCACATGCAAGACAAACCAACAACTGCCTAGCAACTACTCTATCTTCATGTTTTAAAATTCTGTACAAGCAACACCTTCCAAAAACCACATAGACCACCCTTGTAACACCTACTGCACAACACCCTAGCGTTATAGTGACACATTTTGCACAAGCAAAAAAAATCATCTTCACATTTTGTTTAAAACATTAAAAAATACTGTTTTGTTTTTCTGCATTTTTTTAAGTGTAATTCCTAAGTTTAATCTTCCCTAGGATATTACAAGGTTCTTTCTGCAATAAAGAAAATAAGACAAGAAGCCTTTAATTCCAAAAAGCCCAAAGCTCAAACTTACACAGTTCATTTGAATAAAGAAAAACTCAACACTGTGAATCGCAGCAAGGCACAAATAAATTTTGGATGGCAAAGCTGTTAAATAAAATTAGATGAGTGCATTAAAAACGAGCGCTAAAATGATATCTGGAGTCGAGTTGAGCATCACAGCAGATCAAAAACAGCCCCAGTCCTTTGAGGGAAGATTTTAAATGGAATTGCAATCCTAAACAATGAACATGTGGATTGAGTCACTAAAAAAAGTTAGATATTTTGACCAGGTCATTCAAAGACGATCCTTGAACAGCAGACAAAAACACTTCATCTTTATGGACTCCTTGCAGCAAAAGTGCCAAAAAGGTTCTTCGTATTGGCTCAGGAGTGAATGGGTTAAATCAGGCGACACTATACAACCATCAGTGGATTTGCCATTCTCAGCCAGAACACTTTTACACACACACATACACACACACACAAACACATCAGTTTCTCTGTTGCTACAGCAACAGCTTACTTTCCATGTCAACTGCAAAGCTGTTTCTATGGAGACACATATACAGAAAAAATTCTTTGCTCCACAGCCAGGGACCAGATGGCAGTGAACTGTAAGAGTCACATGGAATGGCTTTACTGTTCTGACTAACTTGCAGACACATGCACACCATAAACACACACACACACACACACACACAGAGCATACTCTATATGATACACAAACACAGCCTTTGACTAGAATCAATCAACACTCAATGAGCATCTAATGAGTCCCAATTCATAAGCTTCATCCTTTTATCAAACAATTATAAAATCTTCTCTTAAAAGAATCAATTCAACCAACATTTACTGCTATTAAATATGAGATAACAAGTCACACCTCTAAATATTGACACGTTCAGCACACTCCTGCAGTGTGGCTTTCCAAAGTACAAACTACTCATTTAAAAAGTCTTTTGAAAATGCAGTGACATTTTAAACAGGCAAAAACTTTCTAATTATTTTCCATATATGTGACACTGAACCACAAAACCAAGTAGCATGGATATATTTGTCGCAATAGCCAAAAATACACTGCATGGGTCAAAATTCTTGATATTTCTTTTATGCCAAAGTAAATATCATGTTCCATTAAGATATTTTATAAATATTCTTACCGTAAATATCAAAACTTAATTTTTGATCAGTAATATGCAGTGGCTGAGACAACTTTAAAGGCGAATTTCTCAATATTTTGATTTTTTGCACCCTCAGAAATAGTTGTATCTCGGCCAAATATTGTCCTATCCAAACCATACATCAATGGAAAGCTTATTTATTTAGCTTTCAGATGATGCATAAATCTCAATTTAAAAAAACTGACCCTCATGACTGCTTTTGTGGTCCAGGGTCACTAACACTAAACAATAACGCTATAAAAATGTTGTTCATGTGTACTACATTAACCCTATGTTAACTAATAAAACCATACAGTATACTGTTACTTCAAAATAAAATTAATGACTTATCAGCCACAAAATCGTGAACTAAATGTGAGCTTTTAAAGAGATTCACCCAAAGTTCACCGAAAAACAACAATTCTGTCATTAATTACTCACCCTCATGTCGTTCCAAACCCATATGACCTTTGTTTCTCTTCGGAACACAAATTAAGATATTTTTGTTGAAATCCGAGAGCTTTCTGACCCTGCATAGACAGCAATGCAACTGACACGTTCAAGGCCCAGAAATGTAGTAAGGATATCACTGAAATAGTCCATGTGACATCAGTGGTTCAACCGTAATTTTATGAAGCGAGAATACAAAAAAACGACTTTATTCAACAATTTCTTCTCTTCCCTGTCAATCTTCGATGCTCGTTCAACCTGTCAGTTGCGTTGCTGTATATGCAGGGTCAGAAAGCTCTTGTATTTCATCAAAATTATCTTAATTTGTGTTTCGAAGATGAACAAAGGTCTTACAGGTTTAGAATGACATGAGAGTGAGTGATTATTGACAGAAACTGTCACTTTAAGTCTCTATGCAATATATTGTGACTACAAACTACAAATGTTTTGTCAATAGACTGTTTCTAACAGAAAACAGCTGAGCTGTTTTCAGGCTACTGACAATTTTTAAGCAGATGTTTGGTACTACTAAAAAAAGTGAAGTCAAATAAAAAGTAAAACACGAAATAAAAGGAAAACTGGTCAGCACTTCCCACTCTGCAGTTAAAGATTGATGCAGAGCGGTTTTGGCATCCTTACCTGACTTCTGTCCTTGTCCACTTTCTTAAAACACTTATTGAGGGACAGATTGTGCCTGACTGAGTTCTTCCACCCCGTGGGGGCGTTGGCAAAGTAAGGGAAGTGTTCCAGGATCCAGTTGTAAATGTCTTTAACTGGGAGTCTCTTGGAGGGGGCATCTTCTATAGCCATGAAGATGAGGCAGCTGAACGAATAAGGGGGTTTGCAGTTCGGGTTCTGCTTGGCGTCGTAAGGGAGGTCCGAGTGGGCCGGGGAGGGCGGGGTGTCATCGTCCAAGTCCTGGACGGGGCTGACGCTCCTCAGCACGGGGTCACCGAAACTGTTGAGCAGATTCTTGCTCTCGTGGAGCCAGTTGAGGTTAGTGAGTTCCTCGTCCTCCATGCTGCCCTTCTCCAGTTTGATGGTGGGCAGAGCCAGGTCCATCTCCTCGGCCTCCTGCAGAGCGCGCGTGATGGAGCTCGCCTGATAGAACTGGCTCAGGCCGCTCGCGACGCTGACCCCGGAACTTTCCGGCTTCTTACTGGGAGGCATAACCGGACCCATTTAGACCAAGGCTCCTATGGAAGACACCAAAAAAAACATGGTCACAATCACAGAAGGTCACACTGGACCACAAAACTAGTTTGAAGTAGTATGTGTATATTTGTAGAAACAGCCAAAAACACATTGTATGGGTCAAAATTATCGATTTTTCTTTTATGCCAAAAATCATTAGGATATTATGTAAAGATCATGTTCCGTTCAAGTTAATTTGTAAATTTCCTACCATAAATATATCAAAACATTGATATATTTTTCTCAATATTTCGATTTTTTTGCACTCGCAGATTGCAGATTTTAAAATAGTTGTATCTCGGCCAAATATTGTTCTATCCTATCTATGGAAAGCCTATTTTTTCAGCTTTCATATGATGTATAAATCTCAATTTCAAAAAATTGACCCTTATGACTAGTTTCGTGGTCCAGGGTCACATCTGAGAACACGTCAGTGACTACAACGCAGGCTTTGCACATATTTTGAAATATTTTTCAATCAGAATCCACTATTGCAGAAGTTTACAGACTGACGGTCTTGAAGGATGACTAAGATCACTTGATGTTCAGATCACTGCAGGAAGCCCTTTTTCGATCCAAGGGACAAAACATTCTCTGAAAGCACAAAAGAATGAGACTATGAGAACCATTCTACTCTGTCAACAACAAGAATGCATGGTACGCAAGTCTGCTCGCGGAGATGATGGAACAGCTACCGAGCAAGCAAAGACGCCTTGCTATAGTGTAAAATCTTTCAAGTAAATGGAATATAACACTCAAGGTCATCTACAAATGATCTGCTCTGTCTGTTTTATGTCCTCTCAATTGCTCTTTTTATAGTTGCATACACAGACAAAAATACAGATATCAATATACATATAATGTGACAAATCTGATATAATGATCTAGGGGTGGGCAATATACCGGTAGACACGATTAACTGGTAGAGATTATCATCTCTATTGTGGTTACACGCTCAAGTGACATTGCTGTGCTACATGGTCACAAAAACTTATCGTTTGCATGCGTTTTAAGCATCAAGTGATTTTAAGCTGTTGAAACGCAATCCGCAGGGAAAGCGAACTCATTTTGCTATATGCACCCACACATGAAGACAGTGTTTATAGTGCGAGGGAGTACTGAACCGAGTTATTTTTGCAGTTTTATATGCTTTGAATGGTTAAATACACACACTTGTATGTATCAAAAAATGCCCGTCTTTGCAAGCATCCTCGTAAAACACAGTAATTTAGGTCTTAAGTGAAAGCAAGCAAACGGCTGAGAAAGAAAACACATATGTAACGGTATATTGGATCTGGGTAGCTCTTAAAGTGACAGCAGTCTAATATTCCTGCTGTCCGTCATTCATGTTAATCAAACAACAAAGAAGAGAAAATCTCTCACTGCTCTTAACTTAATCATTTTTGTAACTTTAAGACATTTCTTATTTATTTGTTCTACTGTAGTTTTTTGTCCTATTGCTTGTAATTAGTTTCTTAATCTTTTTTAATCGCTGACTGTTTACTTGTCTTCAGTGAGTTTAAGTTGTTGTTTTTTTTCTTATTTATTTAGGCTACTCAAAACTACTCATATTGATCAAATATTTTTATATTTTTACTGTTTATACATACACATATAAACACACACACACTATTTATTTTAGTAACATTACAAAACAAAATGTATACAAACTCAATATGCTATTAAAATGGTGGTTGAAAGCAATTTTTGACTCTAAATGTGACCCTGGAGCACAAAAACAGTCTTAAGCAGCACAGGTATATTTATAGCAACAGCCAAAAATACATTGTACGGGTCAAAATTATTGATTTTTCTTTTATGACCAAAATCATTAGGATATTAAGTAAAGACCATGTTCCATGAAGATATTTTGTAAATTTCCTACCATAAACATATTAAAACTTTATTTTTGATTAGTAATATGCCTTGCTAAGAACTTCATTTGGACAACTTTAAAGGTGATTTTCTCAATATTTTGATTTTTTTTGCACCCTCAGATACCAGATTTTCAAATAGTTGTATCTCGGCAAAATATTGTCCTGTCATTACAAATCATACATCAGTGGAAAGCTTATTTATTTAGGTTTCAGGTGATACATGGTCACAAATGATTATCATTTTCGTTTTGCATGAGCTTACAGAGATCAGCATACAACGGGCATTTATCAAAAGTAAATTAACTAAAAATCTGATTAAAGATTAATGTGTAACTTAATATTCATGAGCTAAGTCTTCACCATTTTAAGATGTCACTACAACCAGCACAAATGACAGCCATAGTATTGTTAATCTAAAAATTACTGACTATCTATTTCAATAGACTAAAACCCATAAAGAACGGGGTGTGACAGAGGGGAAAGATATTATAGGGGCATGTCAATCACTGAATCAAATACTCCGAACATGACACCAGAAAAACAGACTGCGACCTTCCCTGTGATCTGTCACGAAGATCAATTTATGTGGCGCTGTCTCTTCTGCCTCACGCTCGCGCTCCCTCTCTCTCTCTCCCTCCCTCTCTCTCTCTCTCTCAAACACCCGGCCCATCTGCAAAAGCAATTACTAGAAAGTCACCATCAAACACTTAAACATGATACCACCCAAAATAATTCTATGAAAACACATAAAAATCAAACTCTGCTTCCCTTCTTCAAAGAGCAGATTGTGTTTTTCTAAAACAACAAGACCTCTGCTCTACACTGATTGTCATTCAGAAGAAAGAAATACTTAAAGATTATACTTCAGCGCTGCGGAGAGAGCAGCATTTTCAAGTGGAACGAAATCGCCTCTTGTTCAAACCAGCCATCCACACATTGAAATGCAACGCGGACACTAAAATCATTCATGAAAAATCAATGTACTGCATCTTTCCAATGAGGAGCGCTCATCTCACTCAGCCTCCGATGGGGCGCTCCGGTCCCGTGAGCCGCTGCACAGGAAAATTATATTACAGCTGACAGTAAAGTAATTTAATTGCACTGTTGCCATGACAGCGCAGGGCTCTGTTTAGGCCTAATTTGCTGGCAACTGCCAATTGCGTCCCGAGAGACCCGAAACATCATTCTTGACCATTATTTTCAACTTCAAAGAAAGTTTTTGCAAAATACTTCCGAGTATCACGCGATAAGGAAGTGCAATGATGCGAATTCCCTTTTCGCTTCCATCCTGGTTTATTTCAGAACAAATTTTCTTCAAATTAGCTGTCATGTTAACATTTTCAAGAACATACACAGTAGGGCTGGGTTTTGACACAAATTTCACAATTCTATTCTATTCTGATTCGTTATTGATTATTTTGGATATACATCAGCTACAGTACAAGCCAAATTTTCTCAAGGAAAAAGTTTTTCAACTAATGCTGTAAAGCTGTTACTACATTACTATAATATCGAAGGTTAAAATGAACTGATTTGTATACAAAACGCTTAAATTACACACAATGAAGGTTGCAATTACATAATTATGTTTCTACTCCGATTCGTTTGTTGAAATATAAACATTTAAAAGGTGGCTGTCATACTTGACAGATTTATTCAAACATCGAAAAATAACAAAAGTTCTAATGAATATGTTATATGGTGCATATATTTAGCAAAATGCTCCTCTTTAGAGTTCATTTTTCTAGCTGACTAACATTTTTATGGTCACCGGATATATTTTCTGAGGTAAACTTGACGTTACGTGACATTGTTTACAACCTGACGTCGATTTCGGGTAAATTGTTCTCTTTCTTTTAACATTCCTTCGGATGTTTACTCTTGTTTATTTCATGCTGAAACTGGTTAAAGCGGAGAAGACGATCAGTTCATGTGCGCTTCGCGTTATGCCGCTTCTTTTGAACTGAGGCGCTATATCTGTCACTCCGAATTAAACAGCGCCAAAACGGCATTTATTGTTTGAATACTATAAAAAAAATGAACAGAATTCGAATTTTGAAACAAAGCACAAAGCCTATTGCATTTTTTTCAGATAGGAGGTGCGCTACAATGTGAGAGCTTTTCTTTGAGAGTCACTTTGAAACTCAAAGTGTTCAGCAACAGCTATGTGACATTTGAACACGAACTGAAACACAGAAAGCAAACTTTCTGACTTAAGGCCATATTCACCAAAATGGAGCAATGATTGGGCCAAAAATAAGAGAAAAAGCATGTACACTGGTTCCCACATGAGCTATTGTTATGAATGACACATTATACTCAATGTCCAGGTTCAGGTTTGTTTCTGCAGGATTGTGTTTCTCTGGCAAATAGCTGTAAATGTGCTCCAGTCGTGCGTCCAGATGACAGCAGAAAGCTAGATCACAGAGGGTGGGTTAAAGCTACAGATAATTAGGCATGATGCTCTGATCAGAGCCCAAATACCATCTGCCTGTCTAAACCAACATTTGTTTGGCAGCCTCATCATAAATCAGTGATTAAATGCATGCATACATGCAGTTTGTGTCTAATATAGTCATATACAGTATATCTGCATATGCAAGCGACCAGCCGTTGAATAAATTAACGTTCGCCCGTGTCTGCCATGTGTTAAAATGCATAACGATATTCTATAATCGGCAATGTTCATTTACATGCCAGTATGAGTGACATAACAAAGACAGCACAATGACAAAGAACAGCACTTTGTTCCCTCATCACCCATCTTAACATCTGACTATTACCCACATGCACGAGCGCCAAGAGAGATCTTCTATTCAACGCACAGACGCGGACCGTCCTGATATTACAAGCCGGGCGACTGCCAAACTGTCATTGTTTCGCTCGCTTGATTGGGAGAGCTGCGTTAAAACAAGCGCAAAACTCATTTAAAGTGGGTGAAGAACAAGTAATGAGTCTATTCATGCTGGTAATAAATCGCTCACTGAGTCACTCAGCCACAAAAACAAGAAAAAGTAAACTTTATGTGCAACTTGACACCTAATATGTCACATTTTCGACAAATTAGACTAAACTAGATTTTGTCACTGGTGCAAAATTCGTTAGCGGCTGTCAGGATGATGGTAAGGTCAAGTCAGAAGCTCCTACCACAATCTTCTTCTCTTTTCATGCAAACCTGACGATGAACACGATGTCAAGTGCAGCTTCAGAGTTTCGAGTATTGTTGCTTGAGGGTAAAAGTATTAAAAAACAGAATAAAATAGACTATGCTGTAATAAAAAAAATCAGATACTATGACAAGAGCTTCAGCTTTACATCAAAACAATTGCCATCCACCCCACAAGACTCCTATTTCCTTACTCACATCACACTTAATATCAACCTGACATATAAATGGGCCTTTGAGAAAGTAAAAATAAACTCTGTACCTGCTCTGAGATTTCATTCATAAGCTTGGCGTAGGCTTCTCTCGGCTCTTGTGACAAACACTTTCCTTCCCTCTAGACAGAAACACATTTATATGTAATCTCACACCACAGTACCCATATTTCCGAGGCACTCCGAAGTACGTAATATCTCTCTTTGGAGGGCATAAACACTCCGCAGCCTACGTCAAAGTCCCGGCAAGCCTTGACTCATCTGCTTGGAGTGTTTACCTGTAGGAATTCTCTCAAAGGGTGTGACCTGTGGAAACTCCTCCTTCCTCCTGTGGAATCACATGCCCTACTAACCTAACTGGCGAAGCCCCGCCTCCTTGTGCGTCTGATTGGACGCAGGCCAGTGAGCTCCTATGCAGAGACATGTTTCAATGAAATGTCATTAACATGAGAAAAACAAACTTAGCTGGAGGACTCCTGACGTTTTCGTGAAGCAGGTAATCCACATGTTCAACGCTATGAAAACAAATCCAGTCTTTACTGCGGCTTTCAGGCTTTTGGTCTGGGCTTGAACAAAAAGTCATGTGCTGTCAATACTCGAGGAACGCAGGAGAGGTGAAAGGTCACGTTCTCTCTGCAGCCGAGGCAGTAAATAGCTGCACTCAGCCTGTTTGTAAAGCAGTTCTCTTATCACTCCACGACAGAGAAGTGGCAGGTAGAGATTTCATACGGCTCAAAGCGAAAAACCATGTCCAACTCAAAGCCGACACAAAACAAGCACTCTGCGTTCAAATAGCCCCAATTACACAAGAAATAATCAAAGGGCTTTAATCTTGGCATGAAAAAACATTACAAAAGTTGCAGCGAGTCTTTTTATCCCATTTGAAACTACAGCTTTTAATTACAGCTGGTCTGCGTAGCTCTCCGCTCACAGTATTGTTATGCCCAGAGCCAAGTATTGAGCAAGAGTTTCCACAGCTTAACACGGTTATCATGGGTTAGTACTTGCAGAAATGATTTATAACCGCTCTTTTGATTAATCTACCCGAGTGTATTTATTCAAAGCCAAAAAAACCTTGTGTACAGACCGTCTGTGAACAATTTAACTATGAAACACTGGTTCTCACAAGTGACTCAGAGTTGTCTGAGCAGAACTTTCCTTTCATTCTTAACCAGGAATGTTTCAAGTTTAATACAAGTTCAGGTTTGTTCAACAACATTCAGGTGGATGTTTGACAGTGCCAGTTAAAATATGTAAACTTTGAAAATACATAGCTTGAGACACTGTCTTCTCTCTTATCTGCTCAAGAGCAAAGCCTCATTTTACTCACTGTGAAAGAGGTGAGAGCAGACAATATCTTTAACTGTGTCTAAACACATCTGGTATATTAACGAATGCCTGGATGAACAGAATCTCTTTTCCAGTGTTGTGGAAGCTAATTTGAAACACTTTAAAGTAGTCACAGTACACAGGGCTCTATGATTTCAACGATGCACAAAACGTGGACGGAATCATGGAATCTAGTCATAAAAACCGAATTTACTGCGTAACGCAGAATGTCACAGAATTTGCCAAATTTTGGATGGATAAATCAAAAGTAGGTCATTACACTAAATCAAAACGCAATGTTTTCAGTGTCTGCTGCCTCAATTTATGAGTACATAAACATATTCTCAATAACTGCTCCGAGAGTCACTTCATGAGCATTTTACCGTTTCTTTTGGGGAAAAAAAAATCATATAATATACAAACAAAAACCTAACGGTCTTCACTGCAACCCGTTAAAATAAAAATCTGGTTTAACTTGAAGAAAGCATGACAGAAATATTACTTAATGTAATGATAACACTACTACTACTAGTAAAATTATTATGAGAACATTATTTTTAAAGGACTATTTACCAGAAAAAAATATTTACCAGAATTTATTTAGCTGAAAAATTCTGGAAATAAATAAATACACTAAAAACAATTTTAAAAAATAAATAAAATCAATTAATTAGAGATGCTTTTGATTATTAATATTTCATGAAACCGTTCAAATGGAATCCAGAAAATGAATGGAAAACATAATTGGGTGGAAATATTTTTTTTTTTCTTGTTAAACTTTTAATAAATTGCTGTTTAATATTGTAAGCTTCATGCTTTCAGTTAATTAGACATACTTTTTGATTAATTTAACCATTAAAACAGAGTCTAGAAAAAAAAAACTGAATCCAGAAAAACGTTACTTACATAAAAGATGTGAAGAATCTGTTGTTTAAAAAAAATGTTATACAAAAACTGAATGTGTATTTTTTTCCTAATATTTCATATATTTTTGTTATGCATTTTACATATTAAAAAAAGAGGTACATTTTGGTACAGTTGTTTTTATATATAAGGCAGGCATTTTTCTTCAATTGTTTTGTATTATTATTTCTAATGTATATCATAATTTATAATATAAAATATTTAAAAATGCATATTTAAAATATTACATTTAAAAATGACATAAGATGCATTACAAAAAGTATATTAATATAAATATACAATTTTTTTATTTTTATATAAAATATTATATATAAATATTTCAAATATAAATAAGCATTCATTACAAATATAATTTTTGCCAGGTAGGTACATATATAAAGCAACATTTAAATAAACATTATTCTCTAAATAGAAGACCTAAAATACTTTGCAGATTCTCAAATTGGTCACCTCTTCCTTTCTTTCTTTTTTTTTTTTTTTTTTTTTTAAAAAATCAGTTCATTCTCTCCAAATGAATCAATTTACTAGAATAAATCAGTTTTTCCAGTGTTACATATGAGAGTGCGTCTGATTACTGACTTCACTCGCTCGGCAGTAAAACCACATGCAAATTACAATGTGACATTGAAAACAGCAATGTAGCTTTGCGGTTGCGCTACACTGCTACTAGTTAGAAAAAGACTCTTGGAAAAGCTACAGCATTTTGAAAACAACCAAGTGGCTGTCATGCTACTGAAAAACATAGTTAAATCAGCAGAATGGCTACATTTAGTCTCCATTTAGTCATCAATGTCCCCCCCAAGCCTTCCTACTTGAAATCCTAACTAGGTTATATTTACTAGAACAAAAACACGGTCAACAAGCAAGTACCCTTATAGTTAATTCTGCCATTTCAGTAGTATCTAAATTATCCTGTTCTAATTTAAGCACACAAAGCTGGATTTAAGATATGATATTCTAAAACTGTTTTATCTCACAGCGGCCAATAAGCAGATTACCATGAATGTTCTACCTAGTAGCTGAGAGCTCATTAAAGCAGAAACAAAGACTTGATAGTGTCAGAGGCTGCATATATTTTCCCCACAGAGGTCATTAGGGTAGATTATCGCTGTTCTGTGCAGATAGAAGTCCAATTCCTGCTCGTTTCGGCTCTGGCTGCGCTGCTGCCCGCGAGGAGAGGTTCAGTCAGGCTGCAGCCGCAACTGTGTCACCACGGTTACTCCGAGGCACACGGGCGTCCGTTACCCTGGTAACGGGAGGATGGCTGGGACAGAGTGACAAGCTGTGTTAATTCTTTCACCCGTGAACCCCAGAGGATCGCCACCATTTCTCTTCATTTCCATCAGAATCTGAGACCCCATTAAAACTGTCCGATTTCTAGCACATCTCAGCTTATTACCGCCGCGGCTTCGTTCTTTTTTTCTTCCAGATTTCCTTATTGGATACATCAGAGGCAGAGAAAGGTACAAATTGAACAAGAGCTTTGAATAAATGCTGTAATGGATCTCCATACAAGTACAGAGCTGTGTTCAGCCGTGGATTTATATCTATAATGTAATCATGCTTAATGGATCTCAATCACATCTGCCAACCCCCGTATGAAGCAGCGCAGCCTCCACCACTAGTATTCTGACAGCAGGGTTAAGAACTCAGGTCAGCCTTGCTATAAACACCACTGGACTTTCTAGTTGTGCTTGGGTTGGAGTTCTGTGGTATTCTGGATACCCAGGCAATGAGACCGTTAGCAAAAAACAAAAATTTCTAAAACATTTTAAAGAATATGTAAAAAAGAATATAATTCTATATTTAAATAGATAGAGAGAGAGAGAGAGAGAGAGAGAGAGAGACAGATAGATAAAGAATATATTTGTATATTTACAAACATATATTTATAAATGTATATATTACATCTATACATATATATATATACACACACATATATATACACACACATA
>JAHKKF010517236.1:31533-45851 GCA_019740295.1 Labeo calbasu | reverse complement strand
ACAGTAGCTAAAACAAGAGATAGGAGAGATTTCTTTTGCATATCTGGCAGAGTAACATTAAGCAAAAGTATTTCAAATGAATTAAACCTGTATCCTGTATCCTGAGTAACATTGAGAATATCACTATATATTGTTGCAACACCACCACCATGACCACTCTGACGGGGCTCATGCTTATAATAGTAGTTTGGTGGAGTAGACCCATTTAGACCAATATAATCATTAGGTTTTAGCCAGGTTTCGGTTAAGCAGAGTACATCAAAACTATTATCTGTGATCATTTTATTCACAATAACTGCTTTGGGTGCAAGTGATCTAATGTTTAGGAGGCCAAGCTTTAAAAATGGTTTCTGTTCATGTATTTTGCTTTTTTCTGGTTTAATTACGATCAGATTTTTTTCTAGATCCTGCATTAAATTTAAGTTTTGACCTCACTATTCGAGGAACAAACACAGTCTTTATAGACTGGACAGTGCAAGTACTATCATTTAAGCGTTCAGAACAAAAGCCATCATAGCAATCAGCCTCAGAACAAGGAGTGTCTTTTTGAAGGCTGCCTTTATCCCTTTCCAATAATGCAGAGATTGCAATTTGGCGCATCTCCATTTCGGTGATTGTCTGGTTCCATCAGAGTGGGAGCTCACCCTTCTTTCCTCCTGTGAAACTTATTTGCATAGTCCAAACACACATTTAGAAACGTGTCACTAAAGTTTCACCGCTGCAATTCTCACTTTCCAAATCATAACAAGAATACATTTGGCAATGTCACAAATACATTAAGTCCAAACATGATTCAACTGTCATGCGTGCATTAATTTATCCATTAACAGGTGAATTTGTGTAAGATGTTGCACTAAACATTGCTGTCACTAAGAATACTTCTTTTTCTGAATAAGTGTAAGATGTGTGTGTTGAAGTGTGCATCAGTGTTAAGGTTTGAAAACATAGTTATGAATGGATTTGGATGGATCTTTGTGACTATTAGAGTTCTTAGTAATTTGCTCCAAGAGATACTAGGTTCAAGTATCTCTTGGAGCAAATTACTAAGAACTCTAATAGTTCTATGGCCCTGTTTAATACACTGAAAACTGTGACTAATTCTACAAATAACTTCTATCTTTCTGAATCAGTGACTTTGTGCGAAAACTTTCTTAGGTTTTTTTTTGTGTGTGTGTGTGTGTGTGTGTGTGTGTTTTGTTGATTAAAATATCAGATATCAGGCAATCCTTTGTATCTCCACTTGAAGCGTTATCTGTTTCCTTGACAGTTTTTAGATTCCTTTGAGCCAATCACTATGCCCTGTTTAATGGATATAGTCACTAAGCTGAAGGCTACAACTTCCTTTTTGGATTTTGTTCCCACACTTTTTAAAATATATTTTTGACTGTTTTGGAACATGGATTCTAGAAGTTGTAAATAAGAGTTTTCTCACTGGGTCTGTCACAAGCTTCTGTAAATATGCTTTGGTGAGACCGATCTTGAAAAAGACCAATTTGGACACAACAATTTTAGCAAAATTCAGACCTCTAACTTACCTTTTATAGCAAAAGTGTTTAGAGAAATCAGTACTTTTGCAATTACAATGATTTCTGTATACAAATAATATTTTTGAGATATTTCAATCTGGTTTTAGGAGAAATCATACCACTGAGTCTGCCCAATTAAGAGTATTAAATGACATTCTGTTGTCTGTCGATTCAGTTATTCTAATTCTATTGGACCTGAGTGCTGCATTTGATACTGTAGACCACACCATTCTTATTTCACAGCTATCTATGTTATAGCCAGAGTCTGTAAAGGACATGTATCTGTAGGAGGTAGGTTAGACAATCAGACCACAAGTAGATGAGCTCAATATTCTTTTACTAAATAATGAATCACATCCACAAACACACTGTACTGGGTCCAGAGCAAGCCCACAAGTTTTCTGTGATCAGCGTGACATGGTTTACCCCATTATAATCACATGCTTCACTTCTCTCCACATGTTCCTCAACAAAGTACAGCTTAAAGTTGATCTAGTCCACAGCCAGATTCTGGGCACTGTACACTGCTTCTGACAGCACCTCCATCTTATCACTACCATCAAAATTTATGGAGTAAACATAAAAAATACATATATATGTTTTTGTTTTTGTTGTTGTTATTGTTGTTGTTTTAATATAACTGTTTCGTATGTACAATGTAATTTCACACTATAAACTATTAAACACCTTCTGCAAATTGGTGTCCGTTCAGAAGATCTTTTGATTGTGTCAATTGTAACCAACACCCATAGTGTAACCTTTACCATTTGATGGGACCAGAAGCCTGACAAGCTGCCCATGTATATCTGATCTCTTGATAGCACGGCCATCTGTGAAGATCAGCTGTGGTAAACCCCCTGTAAGGACCAAGAGAACAAGGCTATTAGCTAAAATCCTCACAGAAATTATTACAGATACCCCAAATTTTACAGTCATCATATTTTGAGGATAAACCACATACATGGGTGAATTACACAACTCATTTCAGTTGTCCTGACCTAATAAAAAAGCGCTCATGCAAATGTCTAGATACTACACCAAAGGAAAAAAAAAAAACAAAACAAAACAAAACAAAAACAAAACTAAACAATTCTCATTAAATGTCTGGAATCAATTCTGTCTTAAAATATGATAAACATTTTAGCATGTATCCAGCACATCAAAGTCAGTGCTGCATAACCAACTAAAATGAAAACTGTAACACCTTAATAAATAATAATAATAATGATGTATTATGTTATGTACTCACATGCATTTGAAGGTGTAACACCATATTACTTTTTCAAAACAAAGGGCCAGATTTACTAACAGCTTGGTGTTAAAAAATACTGTCAGGATATGCTAAAGACAAATGAGCAATGAAAAGATGTCGACACAGTTATTTTTGCAGGTAACCTTATTGCATATGCATTTGTAGAAGTTTCCCTTTCAAACCCAAAATTTATTGAAAGACAGTAGTTAAATAAGGTTTGCAGTAGTCAGTTTACTGGTATTTACGCCATTATTTAACACCCTAAAATGCATGTCATAACCTAATTCATGTTAGAGAGATCATTTCAATTTCAATTTCAATCACTGTGTTAGTTATGATGAAAATATTTGTAAGATTGCAGAAATCGCGTTGCATTAGGGAGACCATTGCGTCATTTGCTAGACAATAGACATGGGTGCTATACTGCAATGCTGCAACCTTTGATGCAGTGGAAATCATGGTATTAGCCCTTTTTTTTTTTTTTTTAAAGGGTACTTTTAGTACTTTTATCAGTGACCTAATGTATGTTTTGAGCACCCATATTTACTTCCTGATAGATTATCTTTTGTAACCCATACAGCTTTGATAGAATAGATGTGATGAGATGTATTGTGGAACCCACCACAGTTTTGCTAATCTCTGTCATCTCCACAGTCATCAAAATGATCACAGACAAAGAACATCGGGATGAATATCCACTGGCAAATTCAAACTGATATGGCTGACAACTCCTTGCTGTTTGAGGGATGAAAGTACAAAGAATATGAAAGGAAATTACCATGATGAACATGGTCAAATGTTGAACATTAGTCGAACATGTTTTATTGGCATCTGACTGAACGCTACTTTTTCACTCACTGCAGTTGGATTCATCTGATCCATCTTGATAGTCAAGTATCCTATCGCAGTGCTGAGTGTTGTTGCAGCAAGCACCATTAGCACATGTATTTTCTGGATTCAACAATAGGTAATTTGATGCGTTTTATTGGAATTCCAAAACCTGATGATGATGATGACACAATCTGACAAGTTCCTCTGTCATTTTGGTAACTGATTTATATTGAGATTGTTATGTGTATTGGACAATTAGAAACTGTCATATGCTTTTTGTCTCATAAAGATAACATTGCTGAAGACCTTTGTGACATTCATAACAGGCCTGTTTGCAATTATTTTTGGTTTTGAATTCTGGTTCAAAAAATATCATTAACTATAAATAAATTATGTTAGATATGTTATATCTGTTATATTCCAACAAATAATAATAAATAATGGTATTATTTATTTAAATGATATTTTGACAATTTTTTTTATTATTATATATTGACCAATAATAAACTGTACATTTCTCTTCATTGTAGTACTGCCAACATATTTATTTCAGTGTTTTATAAGCCAAGGCTATACTGTTTCACTGACAGAGGTACTAAAATAAACATGCATGTTTTGTTATGAAACATTCAATTAAGGTTTTCATAAAAAAGTGTACAAAATGTAATAAAATAAATACATAAATAAATAAAATGTAAAATATTAATGACAAATAATTTAACTGAACTTTCACATTTTCTTTCTTTATTTATTTATTTTTTTTAATTTGCTGCTAAATAGGAGCCTGTATTGTTATCCACACAGTCTAATACATGACCACATCTGTATGGTTTGGAAATGCACTGCCCTCCTCGACAGGTGAACTGGTCTGGGCTACATGTCTGCCCACAACAGAAAACAAACAATAGGGTCACAGACCACCTATGATAATACTATTTACTAACTACTGTATTCTTTCTGGCTTTTCAGAGCCATCAGTGCAGTCCGGTTCTCCATCACATACAAACACTAAAAGAATACACTCCCCTCCTGTCAAGCACTTGAACTGCTGAGAGCTACAGGTGGGTAATGCTGAAAATACAATACAAAGAATGATAAAATGTTTGACTCTGTGTGTCTCAGTTTTGCAAGAAAAAAACTTGTCAATAAGTAACTGTTTATGGGTTTAGGAGCTACTGTGTACAGAATATCTGAACTCTGCCTCATGTGATACCTCATAAAATCTGCAATATTACACTAACTTTTGTGGAGTAACAAACTAAAGTTGCACCTTTTTCAGTAGCCTGTAGCAAGGTAGCTTATCCATAACATAACAAGTCAGCTCATATATATATATATATATATATATATATATGGAAGCACTTGAGAATAGGCCTGTTGCAGCAGGTAACATCCTTCTACTTTATATACTTTCAGAAAAAAAGCTTTATTTCTGTGAGTGTATTGTTTGTTAAATAATCATCAAAACCAAATCAATTAAATAAAACTATATACAATCATATTTTCAAGTACAAATACTATACAGCATAATATTACAATAAGAATGCAAATATTTAAATATTTATATAAACCTTTGACTAAATGGTTCTTTGTGGAGCCAAAATGGTTTTTCTATATGGCATCGCTGTGAAGAACATTTTAAAACACCTTTATTTTTATGAGTGTATAGTGTACTTAAAATTTGTGTATTTAAAGTTATTTTGGACCACTTTTTCAGCACTCTAGAATATAAATCTCATTTTCCCCTTATGCTATGTTATGAATACATTGCAGAGATGTGTTTACATGATATTTGCCTTTTGAGTATACAATTTGTATATAATCTTGGGCAATCAATCAATCAGTCAATAAATAGGGTAATTATTGCCAATGATAATCTCAACTTTAATTATATCCATATAAATTTTGTTAAATAGTTGAACGTCATATATTTTTGGGAAATAAATAGTTTTGTGGTTCTCAATTTGATGGCTGAGTATTGCGGTAGAACTCATTTTACAATAATTTACAGGAAAATTACATAGATATTAAGGGTAATGATTTTCTATAGGCACTGTATCACAAATTATTTTATTATTTGTGATACAGTGCCTATAGAAAATCATCATACCCCTTTAAAATAGTTAATTTATTTGTCTCACAGCCTGAAATCAAACCCCATTCCACATAACTTTGTATTACAATTTTGGTCTTACAACATCAAACCAATGAAAGAAATAACACAACAGTTCCTCAAATTAAAAAATAATAATAATAATAATAAAATAAAATAAAGAAGCACTAGAATAACTGTCATGTAACATGTAAGGAGGGGGCGAACGAAGACGAAGGGCCAAGATAAAATCTTTATTATAATCCACAGGCAACAGGTAAATCCACTGCAGGATGGTACACACATTAATGTTGACAAGACCAAATGACAAACACAGAACTGAATGCAACTTATAAAGACCGTTGATAACGATGACCTAAATTAAGACACAGGTGATACAAGGTTAGCTCATAATGACTGAACGAGGACAGGAAACAGGAACGACCAAATATGGGCACAAGAGGGAGAAACCAGCATAAACAGTCCACAGGGGTGTAACAATAACAGGGCTAGGAAAGTCATCTCCTGATTAAATACTTTATAGAGCCACCTTTTGCTTTAATTACAGTCATCAGTCTTTTTGGATATGTCTGCACTATCTTTGCACACCTTGGGAAATATTTTCCCATTCTTCCATGCAGAATTGCTCAAGTTCAGGCAAATTCTGTGGTGAGCGGCAATAGACTGCTATCTTCAAAATCCATCCGCAAATTTTTGATTGGATTTAGGTCAGGCCTCTGATTTGACCACTCAAGGACATTTACCTTCTTATCTTTAAGCCATTTCGTTGTTGTTTTGGCAGTATTGCTTGTGTTGGAAGGTGAATGACCTGACCATCTTCAGCTGTCTAGTAGAGGGATGCAGGTTTCCCACAAGAAATTTGGATGTACTTGGCAGCATCCATTTTCCAAGAATCCTGACAAATCGCCCAGAAAAAACACCCCCACAACATAATGCTGCCACCACCATGCTCTATAGTAGGTATGGTGTGTTTTGGGTGGTGTGCTGTTTGCTTTTTGCCAAACATAGCACTTGTAGTTCAGTCCAAAAAGGTCAATTTTGGTCTTATCAGACCATAGCACCTTTTGTCAGAAGGTATCAAACTCTTATAAATGTGTTTTTGCATAGCGCAAATGAGACTGAGTGTGACAGTTATTTTGTGCCACCCTGCCATACAGGCCAGCTTTGTGTAAATCTCAGGAGATAGTTGTCACATGCACAGACGGAGCAGAACCAGACATAAAGCCTTGTAAGTCCTTCAGAGTTTCCTTTGGCCCTACTGGTAGCTTCTCTTATCAACATCCTCCTGGCTCTATCATCCAGTTTGGATGGACGGCCTGATCTAGGCAATGTGCTGGTGGTGCCGTATGCTTTCCACTTCTTGTACAGTACTCTGAGGGAGAGCTAAAGCCTTTGAAATGTTTTTCTAACCTTCTGCTTGTGCCTTTCTACAACTTTATCCCGAAGGTCTTTTGAAAGCACTTTCCCAACCATGGTGAATTCTTTGCTGTACCATGCACTGCTAACATTGGAATATTCAAGAAACAGCTCATTTTATTCTGAAGTAATCAACACCACTGCTATTGATGTTAGGTGGGGCAGTTAGCCTGGTGTTTAATCTGGAAGTTGATTGCTTGCTCCTGAGCAAGTTTATAATGGTGCATTGACGTTACTTTCCTGCCAGAACACGCTCCCTCAGCCAGACTAAGTGGCAAAATAGCTGCTGCATGATTTAATTTTAATTTTTAGGATTTTATTGGGAAGGTCCAAAAATTATAATCATTTTACTGGACTCAATATAATGTTCCTTACAGCTTACCAAATATCCAGTGGTCTATGGCTATTGATCGTTCCTGGCTTGCCAGGAATCGTGTTTCCTTATTTATATGTGCCTGATTTCAATGCCTGGGAAATAAACAAAGCATATTTGTCTGTGCACACATCACGGTGGTTAGTAAATACTAAATAGGTTGGTCTAAACCCTGGTGATCACTTATATCAATGTTATATATATTGTCATATCGTACAGCCCAAAATTGTACAGTTTTTGTCAGTGTTAATTTAAAAACATCCAGTTTTTGTGTAAAATTTAATATGGTAAATATTTAACTAATGAGTTGTCGATACGATATATTATAACAGTATATAGGGTATGATTTTACTGCAGTATTCAACATATTAATATGAAATGATAACTGCAAATCTGTTTTTCACCGCCTGGAGTCCATTTGTTTCTTTGAATTGCAGCAATCCATTTGCTTCTCTTTTCTGTAGCTTTCGGCATCCTGTAAAATACCTCAGGTTTTATTGTCAGATCTCTTTGTACAGTTAATTTTGAAGCTCGTTCTGGTTTAAGACGTGTTTTGTGTGTTCTGTCACATCATTCACGCTGAAACAATGCTGCCACTCAGTCTTTTTGCCACTCAATGGGCAGAGCACTCACTCCAGCTGATGGTGATGTCACATGCATACCCTCTATACTCTAAGAGGCTGATCACTTTGCCAAACCAGGCATTTCACTGATGAGGCCTTGCATCAAAAGTGGGAGCATCTTCCGGTCCGAAGTGAAGAAGCGGGATGTGACACTCATTCATTCAACAGCTGACAGTAGTGGTGGGTAAATGAAGCCTCGTAAAGCACTGACATTATCCTCTAACTGGTTTGGGAAAAGATTCAAAGCTTCAAGTGTGTCGAAAACAGTGCAGTCTGGTTGTTAAAAAATAAAGCAGTCAAAAGCCTGTGAATGAAACACTGTTGGACGAAACATTCACCATTGAATTAATATGATTTAATAGAAGATACTTATGCTTGAAATACTTAATTTTCTTGAAATAATTTGTATTTTTCATAGTACTTGTATGACTGGGTATTTAAAAATATAAATTAATAAGTAAGATCTGGGGGTTCAAACCGACACACAAAGTGAATCGTGCAAGGGACATCACTAAAATTTCACAAATGTCACATCACTAGTTAACAGTCATTCAAGATTTAGCGATCTAAACTTATTAACGATGTGGAAGCACAGCTTCAAACATCATGTTGTCCCTGAGCACTATAACGACATCTCTCATAATGGTTTGCAACTTTACAAAGTAAACAATGATCCGAAAAACACCTAGCCTCTTGCTAATTAGCACACAAAATACCATTGGTATACTACTACTGCCGCCTCACTGGAAGTTGTACCCATGTTCTTTTTTACAGTAGCGTCCCTCGGTAACAGGTGGATAAGTTTATATTTATGACATGAACTGTCAGAAAATAGAATACAATTTAAAATCATAATATTTAAACTTAATAATCCAACTTTTTTTTTCCCCTTGTGTCCCAAGAAATGTATCTGAGACATTTTCTTGTATCTGAGACATATTTGCAAAGTGGGAAAGGGCAATGCTAAGTGATGGCATATCAAGTCATTTAAGTTATGAGTTCATCATTAATTTATACAGCATTAACAATAATTAAATGCAGTGTAAAATAGTGAGATGCATAAGATAAGATATGTAAGAATATATGGCATTTGACCAAAAAAAATTTAATTGTAGGAATTCAGAATGAATGCAAATTATGTGTCCGTTACATAAGAATATTTGTTTATTTGTCATACACTAACAGAAGAAGATACAAATACCTTAAAAAAAAACAAACAAACAGAAAAATGCTTTATAGTTCCATGTTATGTAAGCACAAATATATAAATATACTGTTTTTTGTTTCTTAAAATCATTTGTAATAAAATACATCAATTGGCATAATTACAGTTAGAAAAGGTTAATCATTTTTTCTCCCTGAAATCACTGCTTGAATATCTCGAAAAGAAATGATTTGTTTTGATTTATTTTGTACATCTGAGTTCCAGCCCAAGCATTAACTATACTACAACTAAATAAAACAAATATGTCATAAATACAAACACTTAAACATCTGATTTAAATCCACATTAAAGGCATAGATGTGTTTTATTTATTTATTTATTTATTTTTAATTTTGGTCAGTTTTTAACAAGAACCTATTTGTTAAAATTACATAAATAATAATTAAGTTCTTTTATAATGACAGTACACTGACGCTTTGAAAAAATAACTATAAATACGTTTTTATTATTATTATTATTTTTTCTCAGAAAGATGCAGTGGTAGCCTTTACATTTTATTTTAAGATTTAACATTTGTAGATGACAAAAAGCCGGAGTGGTACAAATTCTGAAAATCTTTTAGAGACCATAATTTCTTTACACACTAATGAACAAATCAGTAGGTATAAAATTAGGCATGTTTGTGATGTTTTGCATCAAATACTGCTTTATTTGATCAGAAACAGTCTAAATGTCATTTGTGTATTTTACTTTTTTACTTTTTTTGTTATTATTAGAAGTAGGCCAACAGTCCCCCCCCCCCATCCATACAGACTAACGCCATGTGAGCACATGTGAGGTAAAGTGTTCTTCTTCTTATCGGNAAATTAGGCATGTTTGTGATGTTTTGCATCAAATACTGCTTTATTTGATCAGAAACAGTCTAAATGTCATTTGTGTATTTTACTTTTTTACTTTTTTTATGTTATTATTAGAAGTAGGCCAACAGTCCCCCCCCCCCATCCATACAGACTAACGCCATGTGAGCACATGTGAGGTAAAGTGTTCTTCTTCTTATCGGCAAGACATATCAACATATTTTTTAATATCGGGCCGATACCGATAATTTCATTTAAAGCCATTATTGGTTGATCCCTGGAAATTATGTAGGATAGGAGTCACTGTAAAAGCTAAGGCCTCTGCAACATGGCTTCCATTCAACAGTTGAAGAACAACGTTTTGTCCAAATACTTTTAAGGCAAAAGCTTAGATCAAGATTAAAAGCCCATAAATGGAATTTCATTAATTTCATTTCATAATACTAAAGAATGTAAATGTAAATTGTAAATACAAAGAATTTAAAGGTAAATACAAAGGAAATCTGAATTCTGTCCCTATGGTTAATGAAAGATGTGTACAAAATGCAATAATTATTTTTCCATTTAAATCTTCAAATTTTGGTCAACAAAGAAATAAAAATGTAATTTAGTCCACATGAAGATGAAGAAAAGTCCTGGTCAAATGATGTTAATTTCTGCGCATTCTGTCATCATCATGCTGAAAGTATGGGTTGTGGACACCGCCGTTTTCCACTCCTCTTCCACTGTAGCCGGAGTATGGTGGGGGAATTCGACCCCTATTGCTCATGTCCTCATCGTAATCAGTGTAGCGCTACAAAAACACAAATAATGTTTTTAAATACTTGCAGACGCTTTATTTTATAAATGTGATTTCACCACTTTGATCAAATTGTTATAAACACTTTTTTGTGGATAATCACTAAAATTCATGTGGCCTGTAATAAGCCCAGTGAATTGCATCATAGTTGTGGTCTTACTGGCCTTTCTGGGTCACCTGTACCTGATTTTTCCCACTATCAGTCATCTCCAGCTTGTTTGCATCAGGGTTAGCACGAGGAATCCTGGAAACTCCGGTAGGTTTCTGTAATTTTTTGTTGTCATAGATTGAGCTATAGTCTACGTGGGATGAGGAGCTTCCTTTTTGATTCCTACAACCATAAATGGACACAGACAAATTTGAGTGTTTTAAATCCATAGAATGTTTGTGTAAATGGGTTTAGGAAATGTATTGTGGACCCACACCTGCAGTTTACAACTATCAGGGCCACAATAACGATGATCAGCAATGCACCCAACACAGAGGACACCACAATCACAACCAAAAGATACGCTGTAATGAGAAATTGAATTACGCACAGATGCATAAATGCTCCTCAAACGTAGCATAACAGAAAATATCAACTTAATTCAGATTAAGAGATGAAGGGTTGACTTACGATCACTGCAATTAAATCCACTAAAGCCAAAAGGACACCTAAAATAATCAAAACATCTCTCTGTGATTACATTACATTTGTTTTTTTCACTGTAAAATGTAAATATAGGCAGCTGTTTAATTAAGGGGGTATTTCTGCTCGATATGAAATGTTTTTCCTAAGAACCTTATTGTTTACAAAGGAATCAAGAAAATCTTGAATGACACGATGCAAGTGCCTACTTTTTACAGCTTTCTGAATTGTTAGTTGCCTTCTCCCCATTCGGACAAGCTGTAGAAAGATGGGAGCACAACAGTAAAATGATGACAGTCTGAACGTTTTGCAGTTGTGCGGACTTCACAGTGAGGGAAAGAATAAAATATAAGTTTCAAAATACTTACCAAGACAGGCCTGAGATGTGGACTGTGACCTGATGTACTCTTGTTTGCAAGTGCACATCGAAATACCAGGCTCGTTTTCATTACATTCTGTAGTGGTACTGTCACAGAATCCAGTATTACATGGACTGCGTGCTGTGATTTAAGAAAAAGTCATATTTGTATGTATAATTGTATGCTTCTTTCTTATGCTTGATATTGTTAAATTGTTAAATATTCTTGCAGAAAAACAGCTAAAAAGAACCCTCAGACATACTTTCGAATTTTGTGAAATTTGCTATTCCGGCACTTCCTTCCACAATCGTCCGACTAACTGATTCTGATGTAGCATTGGAAGACAGCTCGTAAAAATTCTGCACTTCTGCAATTATACTGCCGGGACTATAAGGGTAGGCACAAGGATAATCAGATAAAAAACAGACATGCAACAACTTATTTTATATGAAATAAGTCCTGTGGGGAAACAAAACACTTAAAAGTTTTCAACACATTAGCTTTTAGGGGCCAAATTAAAGCTATTCTACTTTGACTCATAATGACTCATATTTGTAATTTATAATTAACAGTGAGTAAAGAAAACTAAAAGCTGCCTCAAAAGCTATTACATTCACACATTAATGTTGAAAGAAAAGGCTGTTATAACAAGTGGTACCCACCGTAGTCTCAAAACAGTGGAATTAATGTAGCCATTGTCACCACCTAGGATCCTTCTGAGCTGTATTTTTGTTAAGAAAATAGAAAGCAATGCTGTTTAGCAGTGCTGTTTGATATCTTCTGTTACTTATTCACAGCCATTTATTTATGTCACTCATCTTTTACTACATAGGAAGAAAATTCATTTTTTTACACTGACATGCTGCTATACATTGTGTTGAAAAGAAAATCCAGTCTCTTACTGCTTCTTCAATGCCACGTGCAACGATCAGAAATGACTCAGAGCCTGCGTTATTCATTTCTTTTTGAAATTCTCTGTCCAAAGATAAATCACCAGGGAAGACCTTTGCTGCAATTGTAAAAAAAAAAAAAAAAAGTATGACATAAGTGAATGTGTTCGTTGATAATCTCAAGTCACAGGAAAACAGATAATGGCAGTTAGGTTCACCAGTTTACTTGAAAAATTAAGCTTAATTTCTATACCACAGGCAACTTAGTGTCTGCTTTAAGCATATTATTGTGTGCCACATTTCTGCATTATGTTCTGATGTTTGGTTCAAAACTGAGCCAGTCATACTTCGAATGCAGCCTCTCATTTCCAGGTAAAACAGCCCTTGCCGGCAGGTGCAAACAAACAAGCTCCCAAACCGTTCTTCACAGATACTGTCTCCAATACAAGGACTTGAAGCACAGGGACCTTAAAAATAAACAAACATGATGAAATTTTTAACCTATAGTTTACCCTTGGTAAGATCTTGGTGTAGCAATATCTGATTGGTGACAAAAAAAAAATTGATGTCATTAAATGCATTGATCCAGTTTACATTTTTGTTGTAAATGATTAGTTCAGAGATCGGTATGATTAAGCTCCTGGGTTTAACTCATCGACTTAATAAACCAGTCACACTTCAGAAGATTTAAATTACAGCATAGAAAGTCATATAGGCCACTTTCTGACACTTTAATGCCTTTTTTTTTTTTTTTTTTAAGCTTTTTGAAGCTTAAAGGCTTCAGTCCCCATCCACTGTAATTACACTGAGTGACCAGTACATTGTTTAAAATTTCTTCTGAAATGTTCCACAGAAGAAGGTCATACAGAATTGGAAGGACAGTGAGTAAATTATAACAGGATTATGGACTTCTTCTAATGATTGAATGTTATTATGAAGCATTTGGGGCTGCTGGTGAGATTTAAGACTATGAAGGTGTGAATACCTTGTGTTGTAGTGGTTGTGGTGGTAGGAATTGTGCTGACAGGAGTATCGTCTGTAGAAGCAGTTGTTGTGTCTGTGTTAAACATACCAGTACTTGTCTCCCCAGGAGCTGTGGAGAAAGGTTTTACAATGAAAAAGCTGCAGAATGACCATAATAAACTCCATCAGTATGATCAGTTTTATATGACCCTAAGTTGGTTAGTTTTCTTATGATGACATCCTGACTGTAGGTACATTATTCTTTTTTTTTTTAAAAAAAAAACAGCTACTTATCAAATAAATCTGTGGACAAGAAATAGTGAATTGAGTTAAAATTATTTTATACCTTTATCTGTATTTTATTTTAAAGCTTCTTCAAGGCAGCTTTTTTTATTATAAGAGGAGTTATGAGTGCTTAAACAATAGCTAGACTGACTGTGCTTACTTATGAGCGTGTTCTTTTAACTGCATGATTGAGTCTAATAAAATGCATTTAGAATGTTCCCAAAATTCAAGGTAT
>JAHKKF010517236.1:8189-31483 GCA_019740295.1 Labeo calbasu | reverse complement strand
GAATCCTTTTTAATTTGTGATAATTTTGCACTGATAAGGGACAACACAAACTACGAAAACATATTTTATTACATAAACAGTTTATACATAGAAAAAAGGTAAGAATTTTTTTTGATTCATCAAAATATCCACCATTAGCAGCTATTACAGCTCTGCATAATCTGAGCCTAAATTCATTGTATTCTAAACTTAATTTGCAATCAGTTGTTGAAGCTATTAAGGTGTCCTGACCCAAAAATCTTTTAAAAACCTGGGCCAAGTTTAAACCAGTAGCCAGGCATCACAGCTGGCAAAGGGGCATGTCTGACTTTGACATGTATATATTGCCATTATTATGTCATCAAAATTAAAATTATTATTGCTGCTCTTCAATGTTACTTTAATGTATTTTCACCAAAAAATGATAAGGATCTATGCTGATATCATCCAAAACTACACTTTGCCAGGGGTGTTTCCAAACTTTTGGAGGGCAGTGTATTATTATTAAAAGTTACTATGTAAGCTTTTAGGCCTGATGGTGGGGTTCCTGATTATGGAGATGACAATACCTTCTGTGGTGACTGTGATGGCATTAGGTGTGCTGGTAGGAGTATTTGTGGTACTGCTTGTTACATCTGTAGAAGATATAATATAATATGTTGAACAAGACATGGGAGGAAAATCATGACAGATGTTACCTGGAAACACTAACACATTAGCAAAACATTCTGCTTTTCTCTACTTTTCTATTACAGCTAGAACTAGCTAGAGCTTGTTTTCTTTCAATCCCATAGTCCATTCTGCACGATAAAACTACCCCCATATTTTCCATAAAACCATTATACATTGTGTGTATTTGACAGACATTACAGACTAGTGCTTGAGGCCTCTGATCCAGAGAACATGATCAGCTGATTTTTTTTTTTTTTTTATGTTAGATAATCTGACCTGTCAAGACAATATTGAACTGTAAAGTTACTATACTCTTTAGCAAGGCACCAAGCCCAAGGTTGCGCTCTAAATGTTACTAACTGCCAGTAACACAATTACTGTACGTTACTTTGGATTAACATGTCTAAGTGACAAATAACCTTCCACTGCGGTAGTAAAACCAACAAATAAAGATGTGATTACATAAAATGTGTACAGTGTCTCCAAAAATATTTCCAACATTTAACATGTATGAATGGCTTCACATTAGATCCATTTATTTTAAAGAAATATTGCAGAACACAGATTTCTAGCAAACAAACAATCAAAAAACAAAACAAAACAAATACTACTAATAATAAAAAAGTACAACAACAAAAACAACAAAAAGATTATTATGTATCACATTATAAAATATTTTGTCAAAATTAAGTGGAGAATTTCTGGTTGTTAAATGTTAATGTTCATAGCTAATAGATTAAGAATAACATTTTGTGTGACATTTTGCGTTAAGCGCTCAAATGTGTTTTGGGGCCATTGTATAGGTGACCATGTGCAAGTTATCAGATATGCTACTTGATAATATGAAGAAAAATGCTAAGGGTAAAAAATATATATGTAGTTTCTTTGTTAGTTAGTTTGTGTTTTCTTTTCTTTTCTTTTCTTTTCTTTTCTTTTCTTTTCTTTTCTTTTCTTTTCTTTTTTTTTTTTTGTTTTGTTTTGTTTTGTTTTGTTTTGTTTTGTTTTTGCGTGAACTACCTTTTAAGATTACTTCTTATTATTAAAAGTTACTATGTAGCCTTTAGGCCTGATGGTGGGGTTCCTGATTATGGCGATGAGAATACCTTCTGTGGTGACTGTGATGGCATTAGGTGTGCTGGTAGGAGTATTTGTGGTACTGCTTGTTACATCTGTAGAAGATATAATATAATATGTTGAACAAGACATGGGAGGAAAATCATGACATATGTTACCTGGAAACACTAACACATTAGCAAAACATTCTGCTTTTCTCTACTTTTCTATTACAGCAAGAACTAGCTAGAGCTTGTTTTCTTTCAATCCCATAGTCCATTCTGCATGATAAAACTACCCCTGTGTTTTCCATAAAATCATTATACATTATGTGTATTTGACAGACATTACAGACTGGTGCTTGAGGCTTCTGATCCAGAGAACATGATTAGCTGATTTTTTTTTTTTTTTTTTATGTTAGATAATCTGACCTTTCAAGACAATGTTGAACTGTAAAGTTACTATACTCTTCAGCAAGGCACCAAGCCCAAGGTTGCACTATAAATGTTACTAACTGTCAGTAACACAATTACTGTATGTTCCTTTGGATTAACATGTCTAAGTGAGAAATAACCTTCCACTGTGGTAGTAAAACCACCAAATAAAGATGTGATTAGATAAAATGTGTACAGTGTCTCCAAAAATATTTCCAACATTTAAAGTGTATGAATGGCTTCACATTAGAACCATTTATTTTAAAGAAATATAGCAGAACACAGATTTCTAGCAAAAAAAACTAAACTAAAATAAAATAAAATAATAATAAAAAAATACAACAACAACAACAAAAAGATTTATTATATATCACATTATACAAAATTTGTTAAAAATTAAGTCAAAAGTATGTGGAGAATTTCTGGTTGTTAAATGTTAATGTACATAGCTTCTAGATTAAGAATAACATTTTGTGTGACATTTTGTGTTAAGCGCTCAAATATGTTTTGGGGCCACTGTATAGGTGACCATGTGCAAGTTATCAGATATGCTACTTGATAATATGAAGAAAAATGCTAATGGAAAAAAAAAAATATGTAGTTTGTTTGTTAGTTTGTTTTTCATTCTTTGCTTCCTGAAAACTGTGCTGTCTTTTTAAAGTCTGTTTGAATCAGATAAGTTTTCTAGGCCTTTATCACACCATATCTAGTCGTACCAGAGGATAACAACATTTTAAAAGCAAATTAAATGGTATGGACTTTGTCAGCAATAAAATGTCAAGTTACTCATACATCTCATGATAAAGGTGATGAAAATAACAATAAATTCTGATTTAAATGCTGATTTCCGATTTACAAGGAAGCACCAGCTCAAGGTTAACTACTCCAAATTAATCAGTAATAGACTATGCCTAGCCAAAAGAGTACTCATATGTATGTAAAGAATATATGTAATATTTTTTCCCACCTAAATTTGAGTACCAATAAATAAAACATTACAAATATTAGCAAATGTAAGGTCATTCTATAAAATATGATGTTACCAAGAACAGTCTTCTTTTGGTGTTTTATATATTTACATTTACATTTAGTTATTTAGCAGACACTTTTATCCAAAGCGACTTACAAATGAGGACAATGGAAGCAATCAAAATCAACGAAACAGCAATAATATGCAAGTGCTACGACAAGTCTCAGTTAGCCCAACATAAAATTCATATCAAGTTTTTTTTGTTTTGTTTTGTTTTTTTGTTTTTTTTTGTTAATTATATAATAAACAAAAATAAATAAATAATAAATAAATAAATAAATAAATAGAACAGGAAAATATTTTTTTAAAGGCATTTTTTTATAGAAAACAAGCAGAGTGCACGTTTTAAAGGGACATTTTTTAAAATAATAATAATAAAAAAACTGATAAAATAGAATTAGAACAGAGAGGGCTAGTGTTAGATGGTCAAGTAAAGATGGAAGAGATGTGTTTTTAGCCGTTTCTTGAAATTGGCTAAGCATTCATTTGCTCAGATTGGACAAGTCATATACCCAAGGAGATCTTTTTTGGAAGCTCCAATTATGTAAAAAAATAAAATAAAATAAAATAAATACAAAAATAAAAAAGTTAGACTTAATGTCCATGTAAATCTTTTTTTAAAGCTCCAATTATGTTAACCATAGGGCAAGAAGTGTAATGTTACCTGTATTTTACATATGTAAACACAGAGTATGTAATTTGTATGTAATTTGTATGTGTTTACAATGTAACATTGTAAACACAGAGCAGCCTGCTCTAGCCCTTCCCAAAACAATAAATAAAAATTCAAATAAAATTAAGACATTTAAAAATTTATCCTGTCTCCACAAACTTAAGAGTGAAGGCAAATACATCACCCCTCACTGATAACTTAGGTTAGTAAAGTTAAGAATTAAATTTTAAAGCACACTGATCGAAATCTCAAGTAAATGGTTTACTCAACTGGCCCATCTGTCTGCAGATAAATAACAGAAAATTCCAGTCTTGATTTACAATTATTAATTACAAAAAGTTCTACAAAAAGTTAAACAATCCATAACTGTGAATTATTTTTGGTCTTTAGTGTACCTAATAAATGATTCTTCAAGCTGTCAGGTAATTAGGAAATTTCATTGTTTTAATATTTAATTGACTGAAGTTGAAGACTTAATCATTTTTCAAAATCAGTTAACTGAAATTACAAATCTTCCACGTTAATGGACACAAAATGATGAATAATTAAGTAATTATAAAGTTAGGACTAAGACAAGTATGTGAAGTTCTGAAAGCTTATGTCACAATTACAAAACATTAACAACATAACAGATTTTACAACAACAATAACAATAACTGTTAAAACATAAGTGTAAGCCAATTTGCAATTACGATTTATGAAAAAAATAATGACCAGTAATGAAGCTACTAAACATGACATCCCATCCAAATTTTTCTCTTTCAGCATTTATTATAGAAAAGAAATACACTCACTTAATACCGTTGTTGCAGCCACCAAGCAGAAGATTACAAGGGTCTTTAATGATATATTCATTTTCAAATTTTAGCCCAACTGGCAGTTTAGTTCTTATTGTAAGAAGCAGGACACCGTAAAGAGAAAAAAAGCAGATCCTCTGGTGACCAGTGTCTAGCCCTGCCCTCTGTTCACTGATTAGAAGATGTCAAGTAGCTGTTTAAATCCTGCGACAAGGGGCCATGCCTCCCGGAAGGGTAATGTAGGTGAGCTACAGGGAAGTTTGTTGACTGAAGATGTTTAATATTTAAACAGGGTTATCAATTTGGCATGAGGTTTACATGAGCAGATTGAGAGCGTGAGACACAGCCTAAAAGGGTATGTCTCACATCACACATTTTCAAAACTGTTCATACAAACTACAATACCAACATGTATCTTGGCCAAACAGTTGATCTCACCTCTAAAACTCACTCAAGACCAACAAAACTTTAGATAGGTCTTAAAATAAGCTTGTTTCACCATAACACTGGCAACAATTCTCATTATTTTATCATCCATAAGACATACATTTCATTCATAACACACTGATCTAAAAAATACTAACAACAGGGAGCATTACATAAAAATATGAACTTTCACCTTTGAAGTTTTAATAAATAGACTTGTCACATAAGTATGTCATTATAGGATAAGAATAACTTTTATTCTTTTACTGACTGTATTACAGCACAAAAAATGAGAAAAGCAGCATTTCTCCCTATTTCTTTATATATCAAAAAAAAACAAAAAAAAATCTATCAACATTTCCAAAATTTACTTGAAAAATAAAAGAAAAAAAAAAGAAAAAGAAAAAAATAATAAATTCCTGAGGCAATAACTACAAAAAAAAAATAAATAAATAAATAGCATTACCAGCATGTCTAGAATAATGAGGTACTGTATGTGCAGTATTGGAGTCCTAGCTGCTTCAGGAAGCCTTTCTGTGAGGAGTTCTCTGTAATTCTCACTCAATCTAAAGACATACAAAACAGGTGAACTGAAAACGGTGAGTGTGAATATGAATGTGTGCATGTTTTGTCATCCCTGTGATGGACTGGCTAAAATAGGACATTTGGCTTGGCTTTCAGCTGAAATTGCAGTTACTTGTGTTTGGAATAATTATTCTTCAATTATATTGTAAAAATTTTGTTAACATTTTATATTTCAATATAATTCCTGCAGAAATGGACAATTTGCCATTGTTTTGATCTGAATGTCATTTTATCATTTTTGAAAGCAGTATGTTAGCATTTAAAAAATGTGCTGAAATTGCATAGTGTTTTGCAGGTTGTGGAGTACAAATGACAAAAGTGTTAATAGATTTTGAGAAATGTGGTCATTGAATGCCTTTTTTCTAAAAGCAATGAAAAATTATTTAGTTTGTTTAGCATAAATTTCTGTTTCACTGAATGTGTGAACAGTTTTGAAAACGTGGCTTTAGTATTGAACAATGCTTGTTAGCAACTAAAAAGAAAACTGTAAATAAATAATTCATCTAAAAGACTGATTTGGAGGAGTTCCTTATTGTGTTCAACCTATAAATTCCAAAGAGATAACTTTTAAGTACAGAGGTCAGTTAAGTTCTTCATTTAACCTCCTGAGACCCTGTGTCCTTATATGATTACATTATATTTTAGTGAATTTCTCTGAGACTACACATGCTATAGTTTGTCCTGTAAAGAGCACATTCAGGGCTTTATAGAGATACCAAATGTTTGGATGTTTCACCATGACCACTCCCGCTCCTTGGTTTTTAAAAATGGCATTTTTTTACATTAGTGATCAAATGTAACACTCTTATGGAAATAAGAAAATATTTTGTAATTATCCTTTAAATCTTTTTTTAAATTCTGGGTCCTTAATTAACAGCCCCTGTCATCACTGTCATGTCATCATAGCACGTCAACCCACTTCATCAGAGTCAGACTTCTGGTGACAAGATTTTGTATTTCGTTAAACAAATGTCTTGACTTTTTAGATTAGCCATATGGGGGCAAATATTTTTAAACCCACTGATTAATTTTGGGACCCATTGACACTTAAACCCCAGATAAGGAATGAACAAAGGCTGCAAATAACAACCACATTTCACTTATAACATAATATTAATGGTATATCATTGCTAATACTGCTCTTTGGTCAAAAATTATATGACATTCTAATGCAATCTACATTCTATACAATACATACTAGTGGAATGAGAGCAATGGCCATAAATGTGATATGTGGAATCTTAAATCAGTCAGAATTGTTTAAAAAAAAAAAAAAAAAAAAAAACAAGGAAGAAGAAAAAAAAAACAGATTGTGGCAAATGGAAAGGTTAGGCTGAATCATAGTCATAAAAGATACACATAAAAAGTGTGTCACATGTTTTATTAATCCAGAGTGCCTTAATGCACTTAATCTTCTATGTAACATGTAACACAATACCTGTAACTCTGAGAGAACATCTTCTGAATAATACTTCATTAATTCAGGACTCAGATCTACAACAGTATTACCTGTATTGCACTGGAAATTCTTATTTATAGTCTACAAGGTTATAGTCTGGAAGAGCTGAAAAAAAAACAACAAAAAAAACATTAAAACTGCAACAGGCAACTGCATATTCATTATTTAACATCTATACTTATGAGAGCTTAATCAGAGAGGCATTATAAAGTGAATCTTACTAAATCTTGCACAGTCTGGTATGTAATGAAAAGCTAAAATGTAATAAAAACGACTATTGTAAATTTTGACCAGAGTTCAAGTCATCATAACAGTCAAGCCTGTACTGGAAATTGAAATTGTCCTGTTGCTAAGTCACTGACTTCATTTCCTTTAAGCTCAACCCAGTCTTTACAGATGGCAAATAAAGAACAAGTATTTACAGCTATATTATGCATCAGGTATGTTTTGATTGAGATACACTGACAACCTGGTTCAGACTGTAAAAAAAACAAAAAAAAAATGATTTGGTTAAATTATGTTCAGTCAGGAAACTATTTATCTTTCTGCTTCCCAACAACATGAAACCTCCCTGTATGGGCTCATAAACACAAAGCCCTTTGTACTGTAATTTATGTATGATTTATTTTTTCCACTAGACGCTACAGAAAAGGTGTCCTCATAAAAACAATCAGGTCAATTCACACACTCCTGTCAATATTTATGGCCCCCAGTAAAGCCTTGCCCAGAGGAACTGATGTTTACTGTAAAATATTCATCACATTTGACATCTAATAACAGAACACATTTTTCCTCATTAGATAAATAAATGATAAATTACTTGTTTTGATCTGACAGACATGCCTTTTTGTTACAACAAAAGAATTTGAATCAAGGAGACTTTAGACCTGCAAATTTTGTTGCCACCTGGTGGCACATAACAGATAACGATACAGTAAGTAATCATATGGCAGGTATCCATTTTAAGATTTATGCAGTTGTATGTTATTTTATGTATTTCATTCTAAATTAAATTCAGTAAAATGAATTAAGAGTACATTAAGTATTTAAGTGAAATTAAAGTAGAAACTTAAAAAAACAAAAAGTGTACTTCTCACAGCACTTGTTACAAGAGACGCTTCTAATTTGTTGTCAGCTTATTATTATCCACATTTCTTACCTTAGAGCTGTTATTTAACTTGGCCATTTACAGGAAAAAGTTACATTATCCAAAATGGCATGAATGCTCTTTTTGAATACCATTTTCCTTTCACACCTTTTCTTTTCTTCTTCTCTTTGCAAACACATTCCAGAAGAATCGATTTTTTTTCCACCACATACTATGACAACTTCAGGAATATCAATGCTGCGAGTTGAGTAAACAGAGCATTAGAAAAGGAGAAAAAGTAGTAGAGACAAAAAAAAAAAAAACAGCAACCTTATTTCCTGCCTAGCTGGCCAAATATTACACTAATGACCTTATCTAGAAAAACATATTAAAATAGGTTTTTTTATAACAAAAGGTTTTTATTGGCTTACCTAATCATTTATAAAGTCATCTGACATGTATAGCCCTGTGACAAAAATGAGACTGAAGTTGGGACAATATATGCTACAAACATTTGGTGCAACTGTGATCAGAAGAAAGCCATTTAAAAAAACAAACAAACAAAAAAAAAAATAAAAAAAAAATAAACAACTTCATATCATGCATCAGAAACAAAATGAAAACAAAAACATTTTTAGTGTTTTTGTACATTATTGTAAACAAAGTCTCTCTAGAAATTATATCAAAACACATGGCAAACAAACAAGTAACAAACAAGGGGGAAATGAGACAAATCATGAAAGTCTAGGTATTACTCTACAATGAAACACTGCTTGGCATCACCGCTCAACAGAAAAAAAATGAAATTGTACATTTGTATTCCAAAAGAAATCAGCTTTATCTGTAAACACAGGTGGCATTATATGATTATACAATAAGCTGACACATACTACAACATTTCCACTACATGAAACATGTCCCTGGTTTTCTCATTTTTACAATGATATGAGGTATATTAAGGTCAATCCTATTCTTCATGCCACTTTTTTTTTTTTTTTTTAATTTTCATTCTATAAAAGCATGGAACAAGTTTGGAGTGCAGCATTTAGACTTTGTTCTTGACACCATCACAGCAATGGCATTTCTCTGGGACAGGTTACCATAAAAGGCAAGGGGGGAAAACAGGGCAAAAATCACAGAAAGGCCTCACAACAGACATAGCAATGCAGTCTTGCTGTATGGGCCGAAAAACAGGAAGACGAAGCAGCCCACCACTCTTTCCAAGGGCATCAAAATTGCATTGGGAAGAAAACACCTCGTCTCAACATGAAGTCTTTCCCTAATTCACTGCTCATTCAATAACAAAAACACCACAGGTTTAGGTCCTTCCAATTCACTGGGTTCTTCTCCCTGCAACAATTTAAAAGGAAAGCTTGCAATTTTGTCAGGCATTATATTCAAAACTACACAATAAGAGGTAGAACTCCAATTGTTGTTGCTCAGCCCAGGTCAAATAGTCATGATACTTGAACACCTTCAGAGCAAAAAATGCTTCAGAGAAGCCCACAACTATAAAAAGTGGCATTCATGTCCAATAACAGTGTAGTTAATAAAAGGAACAAAATATCACCTATACCCCCAATGAATATTCAAAAATGCCCTTTGTTATGGCAGATTTGCCGTTCCCTCCCCCACTTTTAAAAATCACAGCTTTCTTCATCATCAAAAATAATAGTTTTATGTGTCCTGAATCTGAATTCTTGCTTTCAGTGGTTTATAAAAGTGCTTATTTGATTCCTTGAGAGATCAAAGTGATGTCAGCTGACAAAAAGTAAAGTTTTAAGAAGGGGATAAGAATTACTGCTCACCCTGAGACAACAGTTATGTAGTTCCATGTAGCTACAAATAAATATCTACATACACTTTAATGTTTCTATCTGCCTACTTGACTACCAGTATGTTTCTGTGTGTTTTAAACATGGCCCTTAGGGATGAAAGTGTTTTCACACTGATATTAGAAGTACCATAAACTTTACAAACGCACAAGAAGTGGAAAGAGTCTCCAGTGTCATACCACTGAACACACAGATTGGCTTTGTCTTTTTCCTCAAGGAATTTCAAAAACAAGAATTTTCACTGTCATTTCAAAAGTACACCTGTAAAAAAGGGTGCCACTGCACCTTGTTTTTTAAAAAAAAAAAAATAGTTACTGCTTTTTCCTGAGTAATACTTTAGATCATTGTAACAGACAATACATTTTTTTTTGCCATTGAATACTGGGCCACTCCCTGACATCTGTTATTATTGTAAATCATCTTTCATTATTAACTTAATCTTACAATTGGACTGAGATTGCTAAGACACACAAGATTTCTGAAAAAGTCCTTCGCTAGCCTCTAATTTTACTGGAAATTTCATTTAAATCTAATCTTACATCACCACTACACTAAAATAAAATAAAATGACTAAAACATTAAAAAGAAGAACGTGAAAAATTGCATTTGAGGTCTTGAAGACCTTCCCTGGTAACGTCTTCTATTGACATTTAATGGCAGTGTATTAATTAAAGTTTTAATCAGCGAGGAGAGGGAAGCATTGGAGACAGTCCTCATCCCACATAACAGGGTCAGGTGTGCTTCCTTAACCTTTACCTGTAACTTTGGCTTGTGGGGGTTTTGGATCCTGAGCTAGCTGGCTCGTTGACATCTGCTAACAGACTAGTATACCCTGAGAATTCAGACACGGGAGTCCGCTGTATCCTGTGGTCAACCTCTGCGACACTCACTCGCGGGTCACCACCGTAACCAAGTGGGGTTCGGCGACCAGACTTGAATTGAGACCCAAAGGCTTGGGCGAAGTTCTCTATCTGGTAGGTGGAACGCATGTCCACTTCCTTAGATGGCTCCAGGGCGGTGAGGTCAGGATAGATGGAGCCGTTAGACGAGCTGGCACCGGTGCCGTTTCCGTTGTTGCTGCTATTGGCCGAAGAGCCACTGTTCTTGGACTGCTGGTCTTTCTGGCCACCATTGGTCAGCTCCTGAGTGAGAGGGTATGGTGGCGAATTCTGCTTCTCCAGCTGGTCGGTGAGCTCTTGAGACGGGGTAAGCTGCTGGTGAGGGGCTGGCTCCAGACTGCTGAGATGAAAGGCCTGTTGAGAGGATGGCGAAGCATGGGAAGGTGACGGAGAACCTACCAGCATTCCAAAATGGGACTTGCTTAGGGATGTCGAAGAAGAAGGTGCAAGAGGGGAGGAAACAGCCTGTCCGAATCCACACTCCAGTGGTGAGGTGGTGTAGATGTTTTTGTCTGGGAAGAGTGTGCTAGCAGGGCTGCTGCTAGATGACAAGAGGCTTGGGAAAGGTCCGGATGGGCCCAAAATAAAGTTGCTGCTATGACTGGTTCTCTCAAGGGTCTGGAGCAAAAACTTGGAGTACTCGTTCATCACCCCATTCTTGTCCCCAGAGCCAGGAGATCCCTCATCCTGACCCAATTCAGAGGTGGCAGAGGCAGGCTGCAATTCCACGTGGTGTGAATCCTGCAGATCGAATGTCACATCATGGTGAGAGCCATCAGATTTGTGGCTGTAGTGGTCCAGCAAGCTCTGCAGCACCTCATCTGGGATGCCTGATTTGTCATGCTTGTCAACGCTTACCAAAGGCGAGGTGTCAAGCAAGGCCAGTGTAGGTTCTCCTATGCCACCCTGTATTACTGTCGGCTGCGGAAGGTGGACAGAGCTGAAGTCAGCTGCACTGCTAGCAGCATGCAGGTACCGTCTCTTTTTCAAAAACTGCATGGCATCATCATAATTGCTGCTGGTACCTCCTTGTTTGTGTCCGCTGGAGGTTTGGAGGAGGCCGAGACCATCCATACTTCCAGATAGGTCCATAGAGCCTGGCTTCTGCGTCAGCAGCTTATGCTCATGGTTGGCTTCCACCATAGAAACCGCACCCTTTTCATTTCCCTTGCGGCCACCTTTCTTAAAGACAAGCTTGGGTGTGCGCCCATGCTGGTTGTCCATGCTTGTCTCATTCAGAGCCCCTGACGAAGATGGCCCCGATCCACTGGGGATGTCCAAGGCATAGTCTTGTGGGCCAAGTCCTTGAGCCATCTGCACTCCTCCCGCAGCTGCTCCTTTCTTCCTTCGTCGCTCACCTCCATCATTGCTACTTTTGGACTTGCCCCTCTTGCGTGGTGGGGCGCTAGTGTTTCCCTGAGTGAGTAGGTAGCTGCCTTGACCCATGTCCTCATCTCCAAGGTCCAGCATCCCTGGGTCCAGACCTTTCTTTATGGCTTCTCCACAGGTTCTTTTGTGCTTCAGTAATCGATCCGTCCGTGAGAAATACTAGGGGGAAAGAAAAACATTTTTTTTTTTTTTTCCCTTTCCCTCTTATTATTTTGTCCAGATTAATGAACTTGTTAAAAAGAAAAATTATATATATATATATATATATATATATATATATATATAAAAATACATTAGGTGCTCGCTCTTTCATACTCCAGCCAATGACTCAGATGTCAATCAAAGGCTCAGTTTTACACAAATTTTAACGTAAGAGTGGACACAGACATTTTTAGTATCATTCCCAGTGTCATCCACTTCGTCAGCACAGATAGCTGAACTATTCACTGTTATTCTTCCAAGTTCTTTCTATACAGCAGTTTAAAAAAAAAAAAAAAAAAGTCTTACTTCCACATTTTTCCTTTTCTATATTGTGGACACTCTTATTTGTCACTGACCCAAATATTTTATATTTCAATCAACATCCATTATCATTATTACTACTACTTTCATACTAGATAATAATCTGTCAGGACTCACCTGTAGACAGGTGTCACATTTATATGGCTTTTCTCCACTGTGTGTCCTTTTGTGTCTTTCCATGTGGTACTTCTGAATAAAGCGCATGTTGCACTGGTCACAGCTGAATGGTTTCTCCCCTGTTAAGCAAGACAAAAAAAAAAATCTCAGCACCATATTAATATTTGCCTATGGCAAGTATAAGACAAAAGTAAACAGACTCACCGCTGTGGATTTTCTCGTGCCGCTGCAGCAGATACTTCTGTATGAAGCTCATATTACACTGACTGCACCTGAAAGGCCTCTCACCTATGCAATACAAAGCAAATCCATTTCACCACATTAATATTGGTCTCCAGAAACATCCCATGAATACTATTTACATCTGAATATCTCTGCTGAGTTAACGGTAAAATCTGCTCACCTGTGTGAATGAGCACATGTCTACGCAGATGATATGAACTGCGGAAGGCTGCATTGCAGTGCTCACATATATGCGGTTTAGAGTTGGGAGAGAGGGGCCCAGCATCACTATCCAGCATGAGTGACTAAAACGGCAAGTAGACAAAAATACATTAAAACACATGCATGTATTAACTAATAAAATAAATAACTCACTTTTTTTAGCCCATACATACACACACACACACACACGCATGCATGTGTGTGCATATTTGAAAGGTCATGATAGATGTGTGTGTACCTGAGATGTCTCAGGTTAATGTTGAAATAAAAGCTGATAAATAAATGAATACTTCTACAGATAATCACATTTATGCTATTGGCATACACTGTCATACAAAAGAGTCTAAAAAGAATGTGCACAATCCATCACAATGTCTGCATTTCAAAATCTTAGAAACCATGAAAGATTTAAATTATTCTGTGAATTATAAAAGGCTATACATACCTTTGCAGAATCTCCTTGTTTCCTTCTGGCTTTTCCATCTGGTCCTTCTCCATTTGCTCTCCTCCCTCTTCTAGGCCCAGATTCTTTTGGGTCTTTCCCCAGTCTTCCAGAGAACTGCTAATAAAGCACCGATGGCATGAAATAAAAACACAAAGAAAGTAGGTACAGTACGTAGACACAGTGTATCGATAACTCCTCATTTATCATCTAGACTTACGTTGCTAAGGCTTAGGTCATGCAAAAGCATATTCTGGTGGTTGCCGAGCGACATGTCCAGCATATCAGTGCTTTTTCCTCCTGCTGTTCCGGTTCCTGTTGCATACATTGGGAGGCGGTAATCCAACTCACTGAGCTTCTCCTGTTTGATACCCATACTGTGGAGAAAGCCACCACCATGGTCAGGAGAGTCACGCTCCTTCTTTAGGATCATCTCCTGGGGCAGATCCGCCATGGAGGTTTGCGAAGTCAGGCGCGTAAAGCTGGTCACTGGAGGTAAATGGCTGAACATGATCATACTATGGGGAAAGTTGGGGTCCATGCCGCCGTTCCGTAAAAACTCATTGCCTAGCTTGTCTTGGATAATACTCATGCTTGGGTCTTCAACAGGCCAAAGTTCATCGATGAAATATGCTATGAAGATAAGTAAATATGTATTAGTGTAATATTGTGCAATGTTTTCATTTCTTAATTATTCCTGATCCATAAACTGATACATAAAGGCACAGTTTCACAGAAAGGGCTTAGACTAACCCATGATTAGGCCATAGTTCAATTAGGACATTTAAGTAATTTTTATAAAAATGTTTAGAAAAAAAAACATTACTGGTGTGCATCTTGAGACAAAACAAAGGCAATGATATATTTTAAGAACAGTCACTGCAACTTTATTTCAGTTGAAACAGCTCAGACTTACATTTTAGTCTAGGACTAGGCTTAAGCCATGTCTGTGAAACGGGGGGGAAACTGCTTTTATTAACAAAATCACTACACTAGCTAACAATTTAAAGAATTGTGCACATTGTGTGTATGATATACCATCTAACTTGGGCAATTATAATTATAATGCAGCTTTCATAAAGCAAAATCAGAGAATTGGTCCACTGCTGCTCCATAGGCTTTCCAAGATGCAATGTGTTCATTCCACCAGAGGTTATCAGATATCTCTAACATCAAGGTCATCATTGCTGTGCAAGTCACTGGCAAATAAAGAGCTCTCAAAAGGCAGAACGATTCTAGTGATTTGCCTTATTACTGAAACAGTTTACATATGAAAGCTGACTAACCACCAATCATATAAACAACTTAAGAACTATTGTATCATTAAAAAGAAAAAAGAAAAAAAGAAATCACTAAATGCAAGCGTTATCTTTGTAATGTCTTTATTGCTGTTACTAAATAGTCAAGAATATTTATATTATGCAAGGTCTAAGTGAGAATTTGTTTTCTATAATTAGTCCGTTTAAAATATTGCAGGACATGACTGCAAGTATTGAGTGTTGAGGCAATTTCAAACAAATTCCGGTCAACGACACCATGAATACAAAAAAAATAGTTTTAGTTTGACTGATTCAAAGTTAAAATAAATAAACACATGAAACCGTTGTGAATACCCGAATCATTCCTTTTGATGATCCGTTAGCTAACCTTAGCATCATTAGATTAGAAATAAAAAGGACTTTAAAACAGTTTTTGCAAACACACGAAATTGCTTGATTAATTACTTAAAACACCCTTAATATGTATGATTTTTTTCAGAAAATAAAAGACAGGACAAGCTGCGAGTCTGTGGGTGCCCCAGCATTGTTCTCTATTGTGATCAGCTAACATTAATGGATAGCTGCTTAATCTTATTGATATAACCCCGTTTTTTAATACTTTTTTTTTTTTTTTTTTTAAGTAAATCAAGTTTAAGGACACGACTACTTTAATTCATATGGCTGCTATGTTTACTTAATACTTTTACAGAGCTGAACTGTAAAATGTAACCCGTTTAATCAAATCCGGCTAATCTAGTCGTTCATCACAATTACCAAACACATCTCCGTCTAAAATGACTCCATTAGCAGCTAACGGCTAACTAAAGCGAAAGAGTATGACACAAGAACTTCAAAAAGATTTAAAAAATAAACTCGTGTGTGAACATATATACAACTCTCCGCGCGAATACACTATATAAGAAAGATAAAACTAAAAGACACAAGCTAAAATAAGTGTTTTATTGAACTACGTGACGAACGGGGCTAGCCAGCAATAGCATGCAGATGAAAGAGCTACTGCTAACAGCCCATCTCCACACCGCACGCGACGCGCTATAATGCGCCCATTACAACAAACGAAGCCCAATACACTGAGAATTTTGCTTTTCCAGTGTAGTTTCTTTGATAATAACTGCAGTGCTGCAATTTTGTCGCCTTTCTCGTGCCTGCCCTGTACACGAGTGTGATATATCGTGACCATTCATCCATTCGTCACCATCACTAATTATAGCCTACGCACAGTAACACAATCCGCTGTGAATATGAGGCGATAAGTGCGATGTAAAGAGCACACTGAGACTGATATATGTGTACGCCTGCAAAAGTGAATTTAATTTTTTGCTAAATGCACCTTAAACTCCTCAGTCTCGGGCAGCAGAAACAATGATGCTCGGCGCTGAAACGCATCTCTCGCTTGAGCGGCTGTGATTTCATTTGGAGCTTTCAGCCGTGAGCAATCTCTCATCTTTACAACCTCGGGCATAAATAAATAGTACTACGCAATTCCACTTACTTGTACATGACCACGGCCGACTCGTAGCATTCAAATGAATCCCAGCGTTTGATTCTTTGAGTTACTTTACAGCCAAAACATTGTTCTCTTGCAGCTGTTAGCCTCTTCCATGTTGTGTCGACGCTGGGAATTATGGGTTGAGCGGACGGGTCGTGAGAGGAGACAGACGGATACAGGCAGGAGTAGTCAAGCAGGGGGCCACTATGCAAATGAAGATTGTGCCTGAACATCTGCGACTTTGTCCTGCGTGTAAATTAGTTCTTTACGAAATTGCCGGCACATTTTTTAGCTTGCTTATACCTCTAATCAGGCTCTATCTGTCTATCTATCTATAATGCTTATCCCTTAGTGACTCACTAGTTGTGGTCATATATTTTATTTTATTGTTTGAACAGGTTTAAATAGATGGTTCTGTAAATCTAAAGATAAATGTGTGTCTATAATAAGGCCTCTATTTTAAAAAGGGTATGAGGTAGCTACAACATATAATCTGATCATGCAGCAATCTTACATGAACTTTTTACTGAGCACTCTACACAAAATAAATTGAAATAAAAAAAAAAACATTCAGACTCATGTACATTTGTTTTGTTAAATATTTTAATATTCAAACTATTTTATCAAATACATGAACTGTTTTATTACATGTTTTGCAATAAAGAGCATAGTAACACTTATTATATATTGAATTTCTTTTAAAAATACAAAAATAGAACATATATACATATATATATATACATATAGATGTTCACATTTTTGTTTTGTCTATTTTATTATAGCCTATCTTGTCATTATTTAACTTGGAAATTTGATTATTGTTAACGTTTCTATAAGTAGGTCTATATCTTTAAAAATATATATTTTATACATTCCTGTCCTCATGCAAATGAGATTTTTTTTTTGAAAACATCACTCAGTGTTCTTACCCAATATTAGATGACCTAGAGCGGATGTTATCAATATGCCCTCAGCAGATGGCACTGTAATGCTAGTATTCTACAGCAGACAAACGCGCTCAAGAGAAACGACCCTTTCTCCTCACTCTACTACTGCTGCTCAATGGTTTGAACACACACACAAGCGTATTTGCTCAACCTCTCCCTCTCTCTCTCTCTCTCTCTCTCAGTGTATAGGCAGAAGAAGCGCGCGTCTGTTCAGATTCGTTGCCGCAGTTTATCTACACTACACATCTCCAAGCTGAGAGAAGTTGCGAGAAAGACACGAGCACTTGCTTTGTTTTTACTAAATTACTTTTTTTTGCGTATTTATAGCATTTAATAATTTGAGGATAACTGAAATAATCTTAACTGAAAGGCTGCAAGTGAAGTTGTCGATCTATGGAGCGCTACGGCGAACGGAAACAGACCCACGCGAAACTTAAGACACCCGTCTAGCTTTCTCTGACAATTGTGGCTCGCTCATCATGTCTGCTATCAGGCGAAAATTCGGCGAAGACTATCAGGTGGTGAACACCAACCGGGCCATGTCCTTTTCTGCCCCGGCCAAAAGAAAGCGCCAGAGGTTTGTGGAGAAAAACGGGCGCTGCAATGTCCAGCACGGTAACCTTGGCGGCGAGACCAGTAGATACATCTCCGACCTCTTCACCACGCTCGTGGATCTCAAGTGGCGCTGGAACCTGCTCATTTTCCTTTTAACGTACACAGTCGCGTGGCTCATCATGGCATCTATGTGGTGGATCATCGCGTACATCAGAGGGGACCTCGGCCACGGCCACGACGAATCGTACACGCCGTGCGTCGCCAACGTTTACAACTTTCCCTCCGCTTTCCTGTTCTTCATCGAGACTGAGGCAACTATAGGCTACGGGTACCGATACATAACTGAGAAGTGCCCAGAGGGCATCATACTTTTCCTGTTCCAGTCGCTACTGGGCTCGATCGTGGACGCGTTTCTCATCGGTTGTATGTTCATTAAGATGTCTCAGCCCAAGAAACGCGCAGAGACCCTCATGTTCAGCCAGGACGCGGTCATCTCGCAACGGGACGGGAAGCTCTGCCTCATGTTTAGGGTCGGAAACCTCAGGAATAGCCACATGGTGTCGGCGCAGATCAGGTGCAAGCTCATCAAGGTAGCGCTTTCTGTAGAAAATACTATAACTAAAATGTCAGTGGAGCCCATGTGGATGGTGTGGGGTGTGTGTGTGTGTTTGCGCACAGATTTTATAAGCACAAAGGCGCATCTCGCAACAATGCTGTAGGGAAAATGTTCTACATAAAATTATGTTGTTGGTTTTGAACGTAGTTAACTGATCCTCTCTGGGAAGAGCAATGTTGGATGTTTTGATGGTTCACGTGACATATGGGGAGGGGAGTTTACATTGATTTTTAAACAGAGCTCGCCATACTGTAAAATTGGCCAATGCCTGTTTGCACCCCTAATGTAATGCAATCCGATCTCGGCAGTCTCTCATTTGCATAGAGATCTTGTTTGCTCTCAGAACAAAGAGCAATGATGTGCATAAATGAATTGGACACATTCCCATTCTGATTATATGGATTCCTGTGGGAAGTCTTGCGGTAAGAGTATGCTTCTTGGACACAAAATAATTTTCCTTATGTAAACTGTCATTAAGCTATTGGAGCATGAGGTTAAATATGAGCATTGTGTTATACACCTGCATCTCAATGCTGCTCATAAAATGTGACAGTAGGTAACACTTTGTAAGGTCCAAGGTCACACTGCATGACCATCGAAAGGGCAAAGATGTTCCTATGTTGTTTAGAATTTAATGCAGTCTTAAGGAATTCAAGCGAATCACATGTCCAAGCAAATACATTGTATTATTTCATGAAAATTATACCCAAGTCAGCTGTAATTGGTTTAAATACAAAACTAATAAACAAAAACTAAATAATTATAAAATATATGACAAGAAAATATAAAAGCATAATAATCTGAACTGGGACACAGCAAATTAAAACAATTTAATGAATATTTAAGGTTTGTTTTTCAGTAAAAATATCTAGGCATCATTTAAAAAAAGATACTATTTGCTTGAGAAAATTGATGACGTTACTTATTACTTCTTAAATTATTATTGATTTATTTATTTTACCTTATTAAAAATGATTTATTTATTTATTTATTTATTTTTAAGTTAGGTTTATGCAAGTCATAAGTATTTTTTTTAACACAGTTTTGCCCTTACTGGAAAACAAAACAAAAATACTGATTATATATACTGATGCTCTTAATATGGCAGATTTCGCCAGTAATACTATAACTATAAGAGTGAGAAAACATATGGGGAAAGGTGGGATAAAATTAGCTCCAGGATTTGTGATAAGAAATATGCAAGACATGGGACTGGAGCAGAAAGGAGAAACAACACAGAGGGTGGCTGTTGGGGTGGGAGGCTGTGTTCTGAAAAAAGAAGACCATGATTGACACATGGCTCTCACCACACCACAGTATGCGCAATGCAGTGAGCACAGAATGACGGATGGTTGACTTCATAAGTACCTTCCTCCCTTCCGTTTTGCCCTTTTCTCGTTACTGTCCTATACAGAACGCTAGAAAAAACAGCAGCCCATCTATCGCTCTCAGAGCGGCCTGCAGTGTAAGCACTCTGTCTTGCCTCTGAAATTTACAGTCTCTTTTGCTTTCCCTTACTGTTTACTATGGCTAATGCCTGAGATGTGTTTATTCTACAGTTTTTATACTGGCCCAGGCTGTCTTCATCTTAAAAAGAAAATTATCAACATTTTGTGAACTAAATTGTTCATGGAAACTAAACAATCATTGAAATTTGGAACTGAAAGTTCTACCTCAAGTCAGAGAAGTTCATTTGAGGTGCAGGCAATGCACAAGAAACATCTCCTGCACTCATCTGTCTAAGCTGGCAACTGCATGCTGTGCCCCATAAGCTTTGACATGTTTCTTTCTACAGATATTTGAAGGAAAATCCTGTGGACCTTTCGCATGCAAAGACGATGGCCTCCCTAGAGTTTTGTGGTTAGAATGGCAGGGCTTTCTATAGAATCGTACTCAGGGTGAGGAATTTGACAGAAATGATTAAATATCACCAGGAACTTCATGCTGGGTACGAGCTGTGAGGAACGAAGAGAATATTTGTGTAATATCTCCTTACCCCTGAACTCCAGGGAACTGTCTTACCTCCCCGTGCAGCCTCACTTTGAAGAAAGATGTTAAAAATGTCTTGGCATAGCCTTTATTTATTTATTTATTTATTTATTTATTTATTTATCTTGTTTCTGTTTCTGCAAAGTTTGACAAGCATGTTTGATTTAAGTAGCTCTAGTCATGGTTTTTGGGCATTTCCATGATATTCTTCTAAAAAAAAGCACCTTTTATTTGACCAGAATATCTGTCATAATTATGATTTTTTTAAAATAAATATGTATTCAGAAAAAAAAAACATTTATACAGATATTTTATATTTTAATTAAAAGATAGCTAAATATTAAAATTAAATTTGCAAGCAAAATCAGAAAAAAAAAAAAAAAAAAAAAAAAAGTTACACTGATGACATTTTGATATGTGATGTTATTTGGGTTCACATGCATATGTGGGAAGTGCAATCCACACTTAATTTCAGCAACAGTCAGGAACTGTCAGCAGATGTCTCTCCACTACCTTTATCACACTGGCAGATGACACATATTGTGCTCCCCTTTGAAGGTTTTGCACTTGCGTTTTATAATTCCCTTAAAATAAGAACATTTGTGTATTGTGTGTGTGTGTGTTTGTGTGTGTGTGACAGTGGCACTGCATCTATACTTGTGAAAACTCTCACTCTTTTCCTGGGAACACCACCGTGATTGGTGCTCTCAGTCTGTTCACCATCTGTGGCCTTCGGCACAGGCAGCCAACCCCGCTGACTTCACTGCCAATCTCTAATGTTAATATGGAAACACAAGGCTATGTGTAAAGGTAGATTAACAAACTGTGGTTGTTGAAGATTCCCTTTAAAAGACAATTTCATGTTTAATTTTATGACCTCATATTAATTAATAGTCTACGTGGAATATTTGTAGTTTTAAAAATGATTGTTGCACCACTGCAAAAGTAAACAGCAAAAAAAAACTTGTGACCAGAGTAAAAAAAAAAAAAAACTTTATCAAAATGTATTGTTTAATGTACATTAGCTTATTGATATGTTTGAATGTTTTTTTTTAATAATGTTATTAAAAATATTAATACAACATTTAAACAATTTTATTTAATAAGAGACATTTGCTAGTTTTAACATGTATTCCCAATGTGGCTAATCTGGTTTTTAGCTGGTTTAGCTAGGCAGCCATATGGTCTCCTGACCAGCTGAAAAGTACCCACAACCTCGCTATATAATGACCAGAAGACCTGCCTGACCAGATTGAGAGATCAGTTAATACCTGCAAAATATCTTGTGCTTATTTAAGATGTTTTTAACAAGGTAACGAGAAATTCAGGCACCTGGATTATAGATGTATCCCAGTAAAGTATGCTAGATCGTAGTGCTTTGCTACATCCTGCACAACCTACACAAGGTCTGGGCAATGGTATCATGCAAACTGTGTTCAGTACTGATTTTTAGAGCATGTTTGTGCCATTACCTGATTTGCATAATTCCTTAGTGAATTCAATAGCCTACTACAACAGCACAGGCACCGTGTGCAAATAAACTTTACTATCAGCACAATTAATTTTTAGTTCACCCCTGAGTACCACAGGCTGAGATCTTTATCTGAAAAATCCTCTGAGGTGTATGTCGAGATTAAATGTAGTATTACAAATTCTAGTGTGTGAAAGAGAAATTGTGAATGTGCCTTAACCGCTTATCTCACCCTGTGTTTGCTTTAGTCTCGTCAAACCCCTGAGGGAGAGTTTCTACCACTGGATCAGCGGGAATTGGATGTGGGATTTGGAACGGGTGCTGACCAACTATTTCTTGTTTCACCCCTCACAATATGTCATGAGATCAATTCCAATAGCCCCTTTTTCGACCTGTCTCAGCGCTCCCTCATGAATGAGCAGTTTGAGATTGTCGTCATCCTAGAAGGCATTGTGGAAACTACAGGTTAGTATCATACATTATTGCACAAAGCATGAAAACTGCTCTTACATGTGATCTGAAAGTTTTTTCAAAATCAGGCTTTTCTCTGATTTTGACCTCAAAACATACACAGGCATGCACACAACAAATGCACACATAAAAAAGGGATACTGATCCCATTGGAAGAGTTCTCAAGGAGTTTACATGCAGAGTAAAACTGGGGTAAGAGGGAAAATCTAGGTTAATTGGTTTTTCCTTAAATCATTCATGATCTTTACCAAATAAAAGAACATGTTGAAGAAGCTTACACGACTTACCACACTGTCAGGTTAACAGGCATAATCGATGGAAGATTGTGCGCTATATACATACATATATATATATATATATATATATATATATATATATACACACACACAGGTTCATCTCAGTAAATTAGAATGTCATGGAAAAGTTCATTTATTTCAGTAATTCAATCCAAATTGTGAAACTCGTGTATTAAATAAATTCAGTTCATCAGCTCATCTGCATTTTTGGGTCTTTTGTTTCTCATTTTCCTCTTGACAATACTCCATAGATTCTCTATGGGGTTCAGGTCTGGTGAGTTGCTGGCCAGTCAAACACACCAACACCATGGTCATTTAACCAACTTTTGGTGCTTTT
>JAHKKF010517233.1:41121-58459 GCA_019740295.1 Labeo calbasu | reverse complement strand
TTCTTAGGTTGGTTTAAGTTAAAGTACTAAAATAACTTTAAATAAACTAACATTAAAACTTTGTAGATAGATATATATATATATATATATCTTGAAAGCCATGATTTTGAAATTAAAACAAGGAAAGATGTTAGTACATCTTTGCCACAGTTTTACTGAAATGAGGTAATGAGTAGATAGAATGTGGCTACAATTTTAATAAGCTATAATCTATGAGTTATCTATTTTTATCTTCTGCATATCATATGCAGAGCTTCATACTTTTTTTTTCTAAAACCGTTTAAATAGTTTTTACTATTTTAGAATTATTATGCAGTCATATTAAAGGTATAGTTCACCCAGAAATGAAAATTCTGTCATTAATTACTCACCCTAATGTTGTTCCAAATCCATAAGACCTTTGGTCATTCTGGGATTTCATCAAAAATATCTCAATATATTGTGCACCGAAGACGAACAAAGGTCTTACGGATTTAGAACGACATGTGGGTGAGTGATTAATGACAGAATTTTAATTTTTGTGAAAAGCATCATGAAATAATTGTACTTTTACATGTTCAGGGATCAGGGATCATATATATATATATATATATGGCTGGAACAGAAATGGTTTTCATAAAAATACTGTGGAGAGCAAACGCAGCAATATTCCACCATTCCTAGGCAGGAAATTATCTCATGACACTTTTATTTGCCATCTACAGAAAGCATTAGTCATTTGTAACCCATTGGTATTCCAGGCCCCTCTAAATAATGATATAAAGGTGTTAAGTGTGTAATGATGTTATGCGAATACCGAAAGCTGATATTTAGGCTTAGGTGGCTTCATAATTGGTTCCAAATGCAAACATTCAGGCCTCTTTTGGACCCTACCCCCAGTTTTCCCCTAGCAAAATTACCCAATCACAAATCAGAACATCTGGAACACCTCAGAAATAAAGTAATCAAAATCAACGTCAGGCCGCTCTATGAAGTTTATTCCCCAGAGAGCGCAATCTGGCTCAAATCCTATAGCAGTTTTCTATGCTATATGATCATTTATTTCAGCATACATCTGTTATCGGTGAATCTAGCGCTTGAAAGTTCTCCGAATTCAGATTGACGGTGCCGTGTGACAGTTTCCATGCTGGGTTATCGTAACCCTGGACGTCTTTCCTTTTTTCAGTACTGGAGTTGTTCTGCACAGCCAGATATGTTGTAAAAAAAAGTTGTAATTGATCGCTGTTATCTCTGAGCTTCTCTCTTTTCCCTTCAGGCAAGTTCTCTCACTTTCCATATTGCTCCTGCCTGAGCTGTCCTCTGGTTTATATGCAACTGTGATATACTCACAGAAGAGAGAAGGGAGGAAAGGAGAAAAAAAAAGCTGGCTGATTGAGGCTGGCATGCTGGTGAAATTCTGTACTTTTCTGCACTGAGTGATGGAGAGGGAAAGGGAGGCAGTGGCGGTGGAGGTTGTGGGTGGGGGGTAAACCCACCCACTGTCAAAATGCACACAAACTTAACAGCCCATGGAGCACTGACAGTCACCACAGCTGTACATTTTACGCTATGTGAAGCCCAATAATTAGCACCCAGATTTAAGCGAGGGAAGGAGGGAGAGAGAGAGAGAGAGAGAAAAAAATCAGTGCCAAATATGCACACATACATGCTTCCATCCATTACAGTGCTCACCACAGGCTGTCGTCCATGGCTGTACCCCATCCACAGCTCCCTCCCTCTCTCAGTCTCTCTCTCTCTGCGAGAGGAAAGAGCCAGGCACTGATTTCATATGATTTGTGTCACTGTTACAGTTGTCAGCTTGAAGCTGTCAGAAAAGAGCCGCGTTCTTCCTGTGCGAATGCAAACATGCCAGTCCTGCCTCGTACGAGACACTTGGATGGCAGTCCAGGAATATCTCAGCATGTGCTTTTCTTCCTCTGTAACCAGACAGCTGTTTGGGTCTGGAAATATATTGTTCAAAGACAATAGTTGAATATTTGATGTGTTGAGCTGTGCCTAAACTATAAAGGCGGATTGAAGAGGCTTCCTCGGAGCAAAACAAATTTTGTACACGAGCGGAGATTATCCAAAACGTGCATTTAAAGGAACAAACGCTAACACGTTTTTCCCCGTGTTCTATTATCAGTAAAAGTTCCAGCGCAGCCCCATTGACAGTTTAGTTTTTAGGCGACCGATGTGCGAGTAAAATGTCAGGATACGTTAAGATCCATATACTGGTGACGTTGAGAAAAGGGGAACAAAAAAAAAAGCCAGCAGTTGTGTATTTTGTCCTACAGGCAGCTATGGCAGGACGAATCAGTAGGCCTCAGGACAAAACTCGCTGTCAGAGGAGATGGAGAGCCTGGCCAAGCACATTGACTGATTGTTAGCATTAGCGACTGTGAGTGTGATTAATATGCTAGCTCCTGCTGTAACTCTTCAGGAAAAAAGAGTGAGAGAGAGGGGAGAGGCAGAGCGAGATGCGTGTTGCTTAAAAACTAAACAGAGGTGACTATATATCGCCCTCTATTTTAAAGCCGAGAGTGCCTAGACCGGGCATGCGGGCCGCTGAGGCAGAATGAATGACTGTGTGATTCCAGGTGCGAGTACATTAATTTTTCAAGCCTAAATAAGACTGACTATGTAAGCAGGCCTTAATGAGCTTGTTGTGTGGGTTGCTGAGAGAGACAGAGACTGAGACTATGTTTCAGCGCCGCTCGCGCATAATTGCTACACTATGATGATGATTTTTTTTATTTTTTTCGGTTTTCGAAGCCCCCAGCATCTGCTTGATTGTAACAACTCACAATGCCAGTCCCCTGCTAACACACAATGCTCCTTAAACAGTGAGAGCTGTACTCAGCCACAAGCTGTTGTGCCATTCCGTAGACAATAACTCAGATGCAATAATCCCTGCAGTGATGTATTAAAACAAACTTGTTTTAAAATGTAGTTTTTAATTATCGGAGATGCTGCAGTGCAGCTCTCAAAAACACAGTTTTAATGTTGTTTACCTATACAAATTAATATATATAAGCATTTGTTTTGGGTATTTAAGAAACTCTGAGGGAAACAAATGAATGATGGCCACCAGTCCCGTAAGAAATAAACTTGATTTACCTATAGAAAAGTTAAAAAAGGCATGTTTTAAAAGTTAATATGAATTACTTTTGGAAAGCTGGCAAGTCCTATAGTGTGGTACCTAAAGCCATTTATGACCCTGGACCAAGGGTCATAAGGGTCCATTTTTTGAAATTGAGATTTATACATTATCTATTTAAAAATCTGAAATCTGAGGGTGCAAAAAAATCTAAAAATTGAGAAAATCTCCTTTAACATTGTCCAGATGAAGTTCTTAGCAATGCGTATTACTAATTAAAAAATTGTATGTATTTATTGTAGGAAATTTACAAAATATCTTCATGGAATATGATCTTTACTTAATATCCTAATGATTTTTGACATAAAACAAAAATCGATCATTTTGAACCATACAATGTATTTTTGGCTATTGCTACAAATATACCTGTGCTACGTAAGACTGGTTTTGTGGTCCAGGGTCACATATTTAAAAGGTATTTGGTAGACAGTTAGATGGATAGTCAGACAGATGCATTAAATTAAATTATGTATCCATATTATTTAAAAAAATAAAAATAAAAATAAAAAATGGACGAAATATTTGTATTTTTAAAAATGAATTTGTCACACCATGGGACCATATAAACAAGTGAAGAAACAAGGGAGGCAGTGTCTCTTCAGAATATAGCTATGCCAATATTAAAAAATACATAACTTTAAAAAGTGTATAAATAATAATGTTGTCCAATAGTGACACCAGCAGGTAAAATCTCCCCTGAACCCATTGAGTTTTAACAAACCCCCTAAAGCGTGCGGTGAGTTCGGTAAACACATTCTCACTCCCAACTCGTCACATATTGGCACTTGGTCAGGACCCATTGGCGTCACTTTTTGACACTCAGGGTACCCCTTTAGCGTCACGTTTGGAACCTTCATTGCTTTTAGTGGTTTGCATTATGCGTCGCATTTAATGGTTTGCGTGCATTTGCAAAAATAGAAATCATTTTATATACATGTATACTTTCATAGATATTTTAAAGCACCTAACCCCACACCTACCCCTACCCTAAACCTACTCGCTTCTGAACAATGTAAAACATGCAACAGGCAAATAAAAGTACAGTGACAGGTATTTATATATAATTTATATATGTTTGCCATAAAAAGCAGTATAAAAGTATTAAAAACAAGTCGTGCTGCATTCCAAGCCCTCCGATATAGCCAACCGAGTAAATCATACTGTTTTTAATCACTGAAGATAATCTCGCTCCCGCATGCATCACATTTAAAATGATACTCCCGAACTTTAGTATGACGCAGTCAGTCACGAGACGCACAAGAACCAACAATGTAAAAAAAAAAAACACAATTTGTTGAGTCAACTTAAAATAATTTGTTACCCTGCTGCCTTAAAATTAAGTTCAGTCAACTCAAATAAGGTTAGTCAACTTGAAATGTTAAGTTGTACTAAATGTGCACTCAGATATTTGAGTTGACTAAACAAAAAAATTTAGCTTGTTAAAATTAAAAGCTTGTTACCCAGCTTTTTGGTTAATTGAGAATGAGTGGGGGAAAGTCGCAGTATGATTGGATATGACTGGCTGTGTTCGGCTGCGATTGGTTCATGTAATAAATCCTGCCTCGTGTTCATGCTTATTCTGCGTTCGTGAATCAGATCCGAAAAATTAAAAAAAAGTTAAAAGTTGACTATTAAGAAGAAAATATATTGTTAAAATTGTTACTGCCTTGAGTTGTCATTTTAATAAATGTAAAATGGTTAAAAACACTAACTTGATTAGATTGATGGCTTTAATGAATAGAATATTGATTATATTATTAATATTAATGTATGTGTGTCTATGTGTGCACAACACAGACTAATTACTATTTTATTAATATTTATTTAACGATATTTAAAAATCTGTGTGTCCAAAGTGAGCATCATTATGAAATTACCCCAGTGAGCATCATTATGAAATTACTAAATTTTAATTTTTGATCATTTTGTACACCGCCATGACACTGAATGAGAAACTGCAACTTTTTAGTTATGCACAAGGTAGCTTTTACCTGCTTTTACCCATTTGGGCACATCACCAGCACTCAATTACTTCAGCCTCTCACCTCTAAGTCAAAATAATAAATAGCCCTTTTTCCGTTGAATAAACCAGATTGATTGCACTTTGCAAACACGTGTCATCATTACATAGATCCGCACAGCTAAGAATACTGATTCACCGTTGAGCCCGTTCACTGCTCTGAATGATTCAGCAGAACAAAGGCGTTCACGATGACACCGATTCGTTTGAAATTTTTCATCCAGCCAGCTTGTTCTCCCAGCATCTGCGGTGGGTTCATCTGTGTGCCACCGATCCAAGGTTCAACACCTCCCCAGTCAACCCTACGGAGGAAAGAGGCCTGCCAGAATGAGGAATGATGCTGTGGTGCTGTGATTATTAGGATTAATTGTCTTTTAGTAGTGTGTCAGAGCATGTTGGCCATAGCAGAGGCAGTCACAGATAATGAGGGCCGTTGAGGGGGCTTATTGTTTTCTCTTAAACCACACTTCAACAGAGGCATGTTTTAAAAGCCCTGTCAACGCCGCTGAAATTGCACTCCTTCGACTTTGCAGTCAGTGCCAAAGAAAAACAAGCCGGTGGGCTGTAGAAGTGCAGTCATTCTCCAATATGTAAGCATACATGCATAACTTAGAGGATCACTGGTAGTTTAAGATGATGCCATAACTATAATGTTGAAATGGCTTTCTGCCGCCCACCCCCCATTCGAACACCTGGCACAGTCGTAGGCGGCCGTGAGATAACGTGACCTCTGCACTTCAATACGTTCCTCTTGACCTCCTACACGTCATCATCCTTGATTATCTTAACAGCCTGATCCCTTATGCGCTAAGCTTTGATCGCCCATGAAGTCAAATCCTGACAGAGATTCATGAGCGACAGAGTGAAATATTTTCACCGTCTTTTGTCTGGGATTGCTCAGGAGGGATTATACGGGTTTTACAGTCACGGCTCTTATGCTCCACATGACAGCGTGCACCTGGCCTGTTCAAACAAACATAAATGAGGAATTTGTGGAGATGGGCTCATGAGTTACGTTTATGCTATTTTCAGGCCCTTGTCGTTAGTATGTCATGTAAAATTTATGATGTTACTTATTCTGTGTATTTAATGATATCATAGCATATTGATCAAAACAGATTTTTAGGTCAATGACATGACACTTTTCATTTGTTATTAAGTAGTATGACATAATCTTAAACCTATTTTATGTATGTTTTTTTCTTGTAAAATAAGCTAAAGTAAAGCTGCTTATTAATATTTGATAAATGTGACCCTGGACCACAAAACCAGTTATAACCAAATATTTATCAATGTATGGTTTGTTAGGATAGGACAATATCTGGCCGAGATACTACTAGTTAAAAATCTGCAATTTGAGGGTGCAAAAAAAATCAAAATATTGAGACAGTCGCCTTCAAAGTTGTCCAAATTAAGTTCTTAGCAATGCATATTACTCATCAAAAATTAGGTTTTGATATATTTACGTTAGGGAATTGCCAAATTTATGTTCATGGAACATGATCTTTACTTAATATCCTAATGATTTTTGGCAGAAAAATTGATCATTTTGACCCATACCGTGTGTTTTTGGCTGTGCCACTTAAGACTAGTTTTGTGGTCCAGGGTCACAAATGTGGTCCAACTAACATACAGAAGAAAAAATTATGTCAAAAAGAGGGCCTCCGCAGACCCTCTTAAGTGCGGTCAATATAAAGTTAGTTCAGGTTTGAAATTTTAGTAATATTTCACGTCGTAAAATGTAATGATATTTATGAATGGATAATTCATGGTATTTGTACTTTTTTTTTTCCTTTATGTAAGCTTAAAAAAATCTAGACTTGTTTAATTTAAACCTTTTTTTAAGAAAGTAATAATTTTATTCAGCATGGAGGCATTCAGTTGATCAAAAGTAACATTTCAAATAAATGTAAAGTTTAAAAAAAAGTATTTTTTGATTAAATAAAAGCAGCCTTGAGGATGTTGTGGACTTCTTTCAGAAGCATTTAAAAAAAAATCTTATTAACCAGTCTTCCCTTTGTTTATCATAGATTCTCTTGACAGTACTGTACATATCATTGACCCTTTTAACAACCTGTCCAAATGAAGCTAGTAGCAGTTTAGCACCTTGTTCTCAAAGTCAAATGGACGTTTTCTGAGGAAAGTTGCAAATAGATGCTTCACTGCAAACAAAGCATCCAAACAGCTGTCACTTCCAGGGCTGTTCATTCATCATTATTAGATAATATGCAGGGAATAGCCCCTGAAAACCTCTATTACCTCTCTGTACTCTGCGCAAGTGCAGCACTGATAACAGATGAGGCCAGGCCTCGTGTAAAATTAAATTGCTTTTTTTTTATATACTGTTTGCAATTAATGGTGGTAAAAGGCAGTGTAGTCCCATTGCTTTTAGGTATGTCTCCTATCGTCCCCTCCAGGGATGGCCCTATCAAATGAAGGCCCTGCGTGCAGACTAGTAATTTGGATCAGTTCTTGTTCCCAGAGACCTTTTCAGTAACTTAAAAAAAAAAACTTTAAACACAATGAGGAAATGTCTGTCATTTTGTTGCTATTAATTTTGCACCTGATTAAGCAGGTCTGCTTGACACTTGTCAAAACACAACTTTAGGGGGTAAGTGTACAAAGCACTTCGGGGGGTGTATGTGATTAGGGTCTAAAATCAAGTTTTTATTTTTTGTAAGAATAATTAGCTGTAGGACATTTGAAGTAGTCTTCGATATGATTTGACTACAGCTGATGTTGTTCATGTTAATTTGATTTCCAGTGATCGCTCTCTGTGTCTGGCTGTTCAATTAAACTAGTCTTCTAGAATCTAGATTGACAGCTCCTTAACATGTCAGCGCTACATTACAGCAATTTACTCAGTGTTTTTTTCCCCCCCTTAGACATTATACTGTATTACTGCATCGTTTTGAGTGCTTTAACTATAAGATATTTCACTGCATAGAGGTTTTAGCGTAAATGTAATTTGTACGCATTTGGACTGTGGGACTTAAAGGGATAGTTAACCAATAAATGTAAGTTCTGTCATTAATTACTCCCCTCATGTCGTTTCAAATCTGTAAGACCTTTGTTCATCTTCGTAACACAAATTAAGATTTTTGATGAAATCCTTGAGCTTTCTGACCCTGCGTAGACAGCAATGCAACTACCACATTTCAAGGTCAAAAAAGGTAGTAAGGACATCGTTAGAATAGTCCATGTGACAGTGGTTCAACCGTATTGTTATGAAGTAGGGCTGCAACGATTCCTTGATTCTGTTCGAGTGTTTGTTTTTTTTTTTTTTTTTTTTTTAAATCCTCAATTGTATTTTGCCCGTGTCGAGTAATCGGCAAAATACAGTAAATGGCGCATTCCACATCAGTGTTGCCAAGTCTGTGGGAATTGGGCTACTTTGACACTGTTGCTGCAGGTTGTTTCTTCAAAATGTGAATTCTGGAACATGATTTTCTTTTAACGGGAGAACCCCCTCAAAACGCAATTGGGCTACTTTTGGGCTAGTTTTTGAGTGGCAATTGGGCGGGTTTTATTGTGAATCACAATAAATAATCATTTAAAAATCATAATAAAAAAATAATGCTATTAAGAATTCACAAACAATACTATTCAGTTAAATAAATAGGTTTAGTGGCTCCGTTCACAGTAAATGTTGCTACGCAAACTGTTATCGTTATGTGTGGAGCATTTCAAACTCCATCTTTGCATGTTGTTTGGGTTATATAACGTTCATCTGGGAATGCAATGTGTGCTATTTCATTAGATTTGTAAGATAAATCATTTATAAACCTACACAAACACATGAGTTAACATCAGTATCTTTCTCAATATGCTAACTGCTCATCGCAATTTTAAAATAAAAGTTTAAACCTTCACTCTGAGTTTACATGTTTTCATGTCCACATATTCAAGAAATTACAGTACCTGCACGTTTTCTATCATAAATAAGACCAAATATTAAAAATTAAGTGGACATTTGAATTAAATGTTGTTGAGACGATATCAAACACAGATTAGATTGTGCAGTAAAGTGTAAAAACAGTTGTCAAGCTGTTGGCGCCATCTGCAGGCATTTGTTATAATACATAATGTACTTATAATACATTGTGTATTTTAAGTTTTGTTCAGTAAAACCATGATAACTTGCTTTTGATACTTGATTTGAACTAATTTTTATTGCTTTATTGCTATTATATATGTATTTTATAATGTCCACTAATGTCACATTTTGTGACTATTTTAATGATGTCCTACTACCTTTCTGGGCCCTAAATGTGTCAGTTACATTGCTCTCTATGCAGGGTATGAAAGCTCTCTGATTTCATCAAAAATAGCTTTTTGTTCTATTTCCAAATTTTTGTTCCGAAGATGAACGAAGGTCTTATGGGTTTGGAAGAATGAGGGTGACTAATTAATGAGAGGATTTTCAGTTTTGGGTGAACTATCCCTTTAAGACTGTACGATTCAAGGCTAAAATAAATATCCTCATGGCTGTTTCTGTCCATATTATGCTATTAAAGCAGTTCGCATCTACTCTGGTTTTGGAATTCACTCCCAAATGCAGTCTTCCCTTAGGTCAGTTGATCTAACACTGACACTTAATGAAGGCAGCGAACATGAACAAATCAGAGACTGTTTTTTCTCTCAGGCTTTTAAAGGGATGTCAAGGATGCAGGCTTCCCCCGTCCAACTCTACCCTGCAGTGTAACTACGTGCTCCCTATTCTAAAGAGCGGTTCAAATGCCAAATTGTGCTTTTCTGAGACATATTGCCCACACCATGTGGTAACATCACTGTTTGTGTGTATGCATGTTTGCGCTTATACGGTGGGCTGGTGTCGGCACAACAGATAGTCACGAACCTAGAGGATTCGGTTTACCATTTCAAAGACGCCTGTTTTTTTCTAAAGTTTACACACACACACTCGCAAGCGCACTCCCACATGCTGCTTCCTCGGCTTATCGACGTGCAACGTGGGCTGCCGAGGCTGGCGCGAACAGATGGGAGGAACAAACCAGCGCAAAATAAAGTTAAACTAGAACAAAATGACTGCACGAGCGCTGCGGCCGCCCTTTGTTTGCCAGGAAGGTGATCCTCAGCATCTGGGGTTGATGGAACGCATGATTAAAATTACCAGAGGGAATGATTAATATCTTCTTAAAGCGCAAACTTCCAGCTTATCAATCATCTCATTACACCGCAAAAGTTAATTGTCTGCGGGGAGGGTGGGGGTCCCTGAACCATGAAAAAGTGGCCCGCCCCTCGACATGTTTACTTACAACAGGACAGACCTGGGAACTCAACTTGTTTATCTGTGAGAATCCACATCAGGCTCAGTGGTATGGCACATTAAATCACTGTGTGAGTGTGTGTTTTTCTCTCAAATGTTGAGGTAACATAATGGGCTGCATGTAAAAGCATCTTGTGCTCTGTAATTTACTCTCCTGCAATATTAGCTGTTCGCACAGAATGTGTTTTTGAATTCCACTTTGTTGCTTTTCCTATATTTTTCGATGTAAACATGCACTAGGCTGTTTTACTCCTGCGCGTTTTTGTGCACTTCATGACACACCTTTCTAAAAACAGACATGTTTTATTGTCACGCTCACATATTTTGCAGTGTCTCGTGCGTGACGTAACTTTAAAAATGCTGCACTCAAATTAAAAAGTTAAACTTAAAAAAACACCCTTTAAACTTCGGGATTTTTTTCCCCACTGCACCGCGTTTCAATGTAAACGAATGCTCGGCGGATGGGTTGCGCTCATGTTTTTGCTATATTTGTTCTAAAAATGTTGCTCTCAAGTTATAGTAGTTCACCTTTTTAATAATGTGTCTCAAGACCTTGCTTTTTCGTTGTTTTTCAATGAAAACGTGTTTTGATGGACGTGTTTTACTGTTGCACTCGCATCTTGTGTCTTTAGCTGCGTTTATCACGACTCGTCGCTATTAAATCGCAAAAGTTAAAAGTTCAACTTATGTCTATAGACCTTGCATATCTTTTCATTCCACCTCCCTCATTCTCACATTTCTGTGTGAATGACCCCTACGACTGCAGGGCCATAGAAGTTTAAAAGTGTTTATAAATCCTCTTGAATTAAAGGCACAGTTCACCAATATTTTCCCTTTGACTGTTTTCTCTTTTTTCTCCCATCGAGGTTGATTTGGACCCCATTGACTTGAATTGTGTGGCTGAAGCGTACTTCAAAATGTCGTACAGGTTTGGAACGACTGAGGGTGAGTAACGGATGACCGAATTGGTGTTTGTGGCTGAAATAATCCTACGTATCTGCTGCTCTAGGAGTATAATGAATGGAGATTGGCGGCGGATAGGACGGTTGCGGTGTCTCTGCCGGGGCTACGAGGGGGTCTCTCCTCACTCCGCGGCCCGGCGTGCCCTTGCCTCGCCTCCCTCCCCCTGGCTGCCGGTGTGTCCTCCTCTTTGCCCTCTCTGCTCCGCTGCGCTCGCTCCCGTCTCTCTCCCCCACCTCTCCCTGCGTGCCTGCGCTGTTTGAGCCAGCTGCTCCCACTTCATCTTCTGCAGCGTCACTAGCTGGGGTATTAATCATGTTTTTCGAGGGGGACACTCTGCTATTTATCTCTCTGACACTTCCAGCATTCGGAGCCCCGTTGCTGGGCACAGCCCATTGAGTAGTAAGATTACACATTACCGCGCTCCATTGCCTCTCCCTGCCCTCTCCATTGACTGGCTGTTCAACAGTGGCATTGCGCTCGCACCATTGGACATAATTTATGCCTTACATGTATGAAAAAGCCCATACCGGGCCTTTTTCTCTCCACTCTCCCATCTTAGCGCTTTAAGTTGAGCTTAAACGTAGCATGTGGGCCAGTAATTGTTGCTATCCGTCTGTGCCCGAACTACTGTACATCAGCAGGCACGCAGGCTAATATCACCATTACTGTATGTTTACTCACAGTGATGGCACAGAGCAGGCAGCGAGAGATGTGAGGCATCGAGCACGTTAGACGCTACTCACTTAGCGGCAGACTGCCAACACACGCTTGGCCTTTATACAAGCTGTTAGGTAGGTTCTGTCAGTTCAAGTCCGTCAAGCGTGCTTTCATACACCTAGAAGAACTACAGTAGGATCCAACAGTACAGGACTTTGTACTGCGTGCGATGTGACGTTCAGAAGGCCCGTTTGATTATGGCCATTACACTTTGTTACACTGCATTGCTTGTGCATCCATGTATTTATAGCGTAGACCTCTTTTGGAGCGTTTGGGGAGGGGCGTGTGAATATAATTTTATCCCTCGTTCTCACCGTAATGAATCTATACTTAGAGAATGCTGTCCTTCTGGTTGCAATTGTGTATTAATGATTTCAGCGTGAGGGAATCTGTGGGAATTGAAGCATCTGTTAACTCCAATTACCTTGTGGTGACCCGCTTTCGTAGTCTGGAACCGCGCTGAACCGAACTGCTGCGAGAGTAAATAATTCATGTGTTTGAGATCTTTTAAGCGCAATTTGCTGTTTGCGGTCTGTGAGGAGAAATAATTTAGAGAAAATGAAATAAAATCAGTGGTGAAGAAATATATGCTCATGTTTTGAAAGCATGCGATGTTGAGTGTTCCTCTTGTTTAACCAACAGCATGTCGCTTGCAACACCTGAGTCATGGGTTTGATTCCCATGGCAGTTTTTGCTAGTTTTCTAGGCATTGCTTTTCTAGTTAGACACTAATGCTTATTTTTGGATTTCTTTTAATGAATTTATTATAGAGCTGTCAAACGATTAATTGTGATTAATCGCATCCAAAATAAAAGTTTTTGCTTACATAATGTGTGTGTGTGTGTACTGTGTACATTTATTATGTATGTATAAACACACACAGCATATATTTTGAAAGCATTTACATGTATTTACAAGTATATATTTATATTCATATAATTGACAATAGATATAAATATTTGCAATATATAAACACAACATATTTTTCTTAAATATATACATGTATGTGTGTGTATTTATATATACATTATAATTACACACAGTACACACACATATTATGTAAACAAAAACTTTTATTTTGGATGCAGTTAATCGCAATTAATCAAAATTGCAAAATTGTATCCTGTTTGTAGCCTCAAGTCAAATTCAAAACTGAATTGGAATTCAACAGGAATTTTCAGTTTATTTATGAACTGAACTCTAATGCATCTGGTAAAATATGTACTTTGAATGCCACTTGGAATAAAAACATCTGCCAAATGCATACACTCTTGTTCAAAAGTTTGGTGTTGTTGAAAGAAGCCTCTCATGCTCACCAAGGCTCAAAAATAAGTAAAAGTGTAATATTGTGAAATGTTATTAAAAATTAAAATAACTCTTTTTTTATTATTATTATTATTTATTTATTTATTTATTTTATTTAAGTGCTGGGCAACAATTAATCATGATTAATTGCATCAAAAAAAAAAAAAAGCTTTTGTGTACATAATATATGTGCGTGTACTGTTTATATTTATCATGTGTGTATATATAAATAAGTAATAATAAATACACACATGCATGTATATATTTAAGAAAATATATTATATAAATTGTATTAATATAAATATATACATGTAAATATTTTCAATACATATTGTATGTGTGTGTCTTTTATATTAGGGCTGTCTAACAATTAAAAACATAAGTTTTTGTTTGTATTTATTATGTATATATAAATACACTTGCATGTATATATTTAAGAAAAATATGTTGTTTATAGAGTAAAACATATTTATATATAATACCAATTATATGAACATAAATATATACATGCAAATAATTTCAAAATATATACTGTATGTGTGTGTATTTATATAAACAGTAAATATACAAAGTATACACACATTATGTAAACAAACACTTTTATTTTGGATGCGATTAATCGCAACTAATCGTTTAACAGCACTACTTTACATATACATGATAAATATACACAGTACATGCATATACTTTATACAAACAGCCTTTTATTGTGGATTCGATTAATCGTTGCCAAGTATTAATTTTAGTACATTTTCATCAACAAATTCTACAGTCATTATTTAAGGGTCACAAATCATTCTAATGTTAATTTGATTCTCAAAAACATTTCTTCTTATCACACTTGAAAAAATGTGTGTGTGGCAAAACTGGGATGTAGGCTATTTTTGCAGAATACTTCGATGGATAGAAGCTAAAAGAACAGCATTTATTTAAAACTGAATATTATTTGTATGATTTTACTGTCGATTTTGATCAATTTAATTTAACTTTGCTGAATAAAGATATGACTTTCTTTCAAAATTATGTTTTGAACAGTAGTGTAGATGTTAAGTAGCTAACATCAACCTGTAACACTGTGAAATAACCAAGGTTAAAAAAAAAGTAAATATTCAGTGGGGTCCTGGAAGTTGCACAGCTAGGACTGGTATGGTTGGCAGATGGCTGTGTTGGGCCAATGAGAGAAGCACATGGAATCATTTCAAGGTTGAACGAAAGTGTCTGTTCCTCGTGTGGCTGAACTTCTGAAAATCTGGTTTCACATTTCAAGTCAGAATAGTTTTTTAGAAGCAAAAATGCATATTGTGTTTGGACGTCTCAGTCTCGCTCTTTGCCCTGACTCACACATGTAGGAGATTTGCTTGTGATACTTGGGCTAGAATTAGACTGAAAAACACGGTCGCTTCCTTACCTATATCAGTTCCCCCGGAGATGACTCTATGGTTTTGTATTGTAGTGAGAAAATGTTTGAAAGATTATAGATGCACGTTCCTCACGCTAATACCACCTGACGTTCTGGAGGAACCTGAATCGTTTCATGGTAATTTGCCCTTCACTTATCTTGTAAATCTTTGTGAAAAGAGTGAGGGGGTGATAGGTGGTCATTAACAAGAGAAAACAGCCCGGGGCAGCTCAAGGGTTTAAGAGACCAGACTTTTTTACTTCCTCCCCCTTCTCTTTCTTTTCCATTTCCTCTCTGCATCTACTCCCTCATGGCCGAGAAGTTGGAGCGCAAAGTTACAGGAGATGTAAAAGAAGAGTAGAGCTTAGGAAAAGAACATTCTAGCCATCCTATCAGCATGTGAGCATGCTGTATCACTTTCCAATCATAACTGTTTTCTTTGGCCTGGGGACTCCAATGGGCCTCCAGAGAAGTGATTACAGTCAAATAGAAAATCCAACCCATAAACTTTCTCTTTTTTTCTTCCTTCCTCCCTCTCTTTCTCTTCCTCCCCCTTTTCTCCCTCTCTTGCCTTTCTCGGGGGACTCGTTGAAGGCACATATGGTTCAAATTCCTAGTGTGAAATAGGCCTAAACACCAATTATTTTATGGTACAAACACAGGGGAAAGATTTTCAGGCTTGTAACTTCTTACCGTAGATTAGCCTTGCTTAAGTTTTCTTGTGCGTAAAAAGGGAAATAAAAAAGATATTTTATTGCAGACTTTTATGTCTGAGTTATTTCAGTTCCCCTGTATTCCAGCCCTGTGCTTTTATAGTGCTGTGTCACTGCAGGCCCTCCCCAGTCATGGCTCTTCTAGCTTTGCAAAGCTAATCTAAAACAGGAAATAGCCGCATCAGTATGGAGGGGGGTGACATGACTGCTTACATAGCCTGTAATTGGTTGATTTCTGAGGCATGTGAAATGGGAAAGTTGAGCAAGGGGGGTTTAAATAAGAGCATAACGCCCAAAAATGACCTACTAAAGCGTGTGTGAGCTCATGCTGGTCACGCACTGATCTTTTATGCTTTTTGATAACTTTTACCTCAGTGTCACAGTTTGGATGAAGTTTTGTTAGATTAAAGGGTGTAGTTCCCAAAATGAAAATTCTTTCAAGATTTACTCACCAAACCCATATGACTGACTGACTTTCTTTTGGAGACCTCAAAAGGTCATATCATTTCTGTATTTTCTATGCAAAAACAATCACCATAAAAATATTCCATATGGCTTGGCTGCACTATATTCCAAGTCTCCTGAAGCATAAGAAAGTTTATTTTATTAAAGGTATAGTTCACCCAAAAATGAAAATTCTGTCATTAATTACTCACCCTCATGTCATTCCAAACTCGTAAGACCTTTGGTCACCTTTGGAACACAAAATAAGATATTTCTGATGAAATCCAAGAGCTTTGACCCTGCATAGACACGTGCAGAGTCCAGAAAGGTAGAAAGGTCCATCTCTTAGTTTATCGACTGTATATTCTGAAATTGTTAAATAAAGTTGTAATATTTTTGTTTTGTTTGTAGCTTCATAACATTACGGTTGAAACACTGGTGTCACGTGGACTATTTTATCAATGTCCTTACTACCTTTCTGGGTCTTGAATATGATAGTTGCGTTGGGTCGGAAGGCTCTCGGATTTCGTCAAAAAAATATCTTCGTTTGTGCTAGGGGTGCTCCGATCATTTTTTGAGTCTGATCGCCGATCGCCGATCACAGGAAGCAGTATCTACCCATCCGATCACTGATACCGTTCTTTTTAAAGCCTTCTTTTTATCATGTATAATAATTTATAGTGATAGTCCAATCAGGATTTTTAGACACTTATTCAAGGCCTCATCTAACATCTCACCTAAATGTTTGATCATGCAGTGCATTTTTGTTTTTAGAATTGTGCAATTATTGCACAACAGCTTACACACAGCACAAGGCTGATTTCCACAAACGCATTTATCCATTATTTTGATTTCAAATCCAAACATTGTTATTGAAAATGCTTTTTCAGCATTGTGATTCTTTTTTTATACAGTACGGTAATGCAGTACAGTAATCTTTCATAGATGTGTTTAAACGCAATAAATATAAGCAACACATCATTCAGTGCCTTTTACTTTTGCATTTACTTCTATATTTATATATTAAGTTCAAGTTCAAGCAAAATGTTTAAACTGCTTTTCTTACATTATCACAAACATTCTAAATTAAAAACTTACTACTGACAGAAACAGTCAGTTCTACTGCCTTTTCTTTTGCATTTAAATCTTTATTACAAGCAATCCTGCTGTTAATAAAGAACTTTGTTTTCCTATCTCCGTGAGTGCCATCTATTATTGCGTTGTTTATCTAAAAGTGCTCTTTTCCTTTAAACCAAGCCAAAAACTCAAATATATGTATAAACCTAGCCAAAAATGTGTTGACACAGTAGGTGTGGTGTAATTATGTTCTTTTTAATCTCAAACGCTCGTC
>JAHKKF010517233.1:21938-41071 GCA_019740295.1 Labeo calbasu | reverse complement strand
TCATCCTACATCCGATCCAGTCTTTGCAACGTGAACATGCAAAGAAGATCAAACACCTTTAAAAAAGGTAAAACAGCGATATAGGATGATTTCGAAGTTGAGGGAGAACATGAGATGGGAGTTTTTCGACATACCCTAACTGTAACGAACTTTAACAAACAGTCCAAGCAGACTAAGACACGACGAGCATTTGGCATTAAAAAGTATATAAATTGTATTTTTTTAAAATGAAAATTTAAATGCCCAGTCTCCAGGAGAGCGTGCGAGTACTGAATGGTTAAACACTGAAAAGAATAAAAAAGAAATGCAATTTATAAACTTTAGCGATAATGCTACACTGATTCTATTGTGCAAGTAACAATTCCTGTGTCGACTGTGCAGCTCGCTTGTATTCAGACGCGATGTGGTGATTGAAAGCCATTTGCGCACTTTCGAGGGAGAAAGAGAGAGAGCGCTCGGTCATTCACTCGCGCTGTTTGTGAGATTACGGCTCACATAAGGTTTTCAAATTACTTTATAAGTTATTTAAAGAAGAAATATTAATTGTACCTTACCTTTAGCATTATAATTGTTTTACCCTCGCCGAACAGAGACTGAGACGGTGCAGCTGCATGTCGTACCAAACCTCTCATGGCAGGCGCGTCATCAGCTTTAGATCGGTTTATGACATCGGCCTTTTTAGAGACACTGCGTTTTTTTAGAAACACCCCAAAGCGATTATCTGCTGATAGTGACCGGTAGCCGATCAATCGGAGCGCCCCTAGTTTGTGCTCCAAAGATGAATGAAGGTCTTACGGGTTTGGCGTGACATGAGGGTAATGAAATAAATTCAGCTTTATCATCACAGAAATAAATTACATTTTAAAATAGCGAACAGTTATTTTGTTTCATAATTGTACATTTTGAGCTGTAATAATATTGTGGAATTTTTCTATTTTTACTGTATTTCAGTCAAATATATGCAGTGTGACATGTATAATTTGAAGAATGTGATACTATCTGACATAATAAAGATATTTATATAGCTGCCTGCATAGTTCAATCCATGTTATTAAACTGACACATTTAATCTGCCAGTTTTAATTTTTAGAATGTGTCAGAACATCTTGTCAAGTATAGAGTGTTGTTCTTGTGCGCTCGCTATGGTCGCCATGTGGTTATATATTTATATTATCTGTGAACATGGGCGTTTGAGGAAGATAAGCAGCACTGAAGCTGTGGTCCTTCTCGGCTGGCGTCTGCAGAGATGCTGTGAGTGTGCCTCTCACATGAAAGCCCCTGACCTGCTCTCAAAAAGCCAAGAAATGGAGCCCAGAACAGCACTCTGATAACAAGGATCTGGCTTCAAACATTGACAAAGGATAACATCAAATGCCCCTCTGTGTATGTGTGAGTGTGTTTGTGCATGTCCTTGGACATGCCCTATCTGTAGGCCCTCCGCATTTTACCCTTTAATGATACTGTACATGGCCGTGGCCACAATATAAGGACTTAGATTCACCTCTCTTTTGATGAACTGAAATTTTCAGCAGAAGAAAGGAGGCAACATTTTCTAGAGGAATTCTCTGAAGGCAGGAAGATGAAAAGGGCAGCAATGACTGTGTGCCGAGAACAGTATCATAGGTACCCGAGCACGGATAGAAAGCTCCATTCTTCTGCTGCAATTTAGGACATCAGCGCCCCACAGGATCACAGTTGTTTTGAGTACTTTCAAAGAGACCATTGTTTGTTTAAGACACCTGTACCCGTTTTAAGCACTTTGAAGCCCCTTCTTTTTTGACATAAAGAATTTGGTGAGTGGTGTTTATATTGTGGCGCAGCATCAACGGTACTAACCATTAAAGGAGCTCGCCCAAAATGAAAATTCTGATGTTATTTACTAACCTTTATTTGATTCCAAATCCCTATGTATTTTTTTTTTAATATTCTGCCCATTCTTTTCCGATAAGTGAATCTTCAAAATGATGTGGAAAGTTTCATTCAAATGGTCCATACAGAAAACGGAACAAAATTCTCCACCCAACAAAAAAATTTATCATTTATGCTATCCCAGTTGTATGACCAGTTGTTCTGTCTTCTGTAGAACACAGTTGTTTTTTTTTTTTTTTTTAAAGAATCCCTCTCTGTGAGTCCATATAATGCAAGTGGTTAGGTAGCTCAAACTGGCACTTCTAAAGCAATGCACAACGAATACTACAGGACTCCATACGAACAATTTTTGTATTTCTGGATGGAAAAACCAAATCAGTCCAATTAATAAATCAAGCAGTGCACAAGTTCTACGGCCCAGTTTTTAAAAGAGAAGTTCACTTCCAGAATAAAAATTAACAGATAATTTAATCACCCCCTTGTCATCCAAGATGTTCATGTCTTTCTTAAGTTGTAAAAAAATATGTTTTTTGAGGAAAGCATTTCAGGAATGTTCTCCGTATAATGGACTTCTATGGAGGCTATGAGTTTGAACTTCCAAAATGCAGTTTAAAGTCAGCTTCAAAGGGCTCTAAATGATCCTAGCCAAAGAAGGGTCTTAAAGGAGCTGAATTTACAATTTATGTACTTTTTAACCTCAAATGCCCGTTTTGTCTAGCTCTGCGTGTGGTCTATATATTCCGGTTCAAGAGAGTTAGGGTCGAAAAACTCCCATCTCATTTTCTCCTCCAACTTCAAAATCATCCTACATCACTGCAGAAGTACTGACCCAGTGTTACAAAGCGAATGTGCATAGATGATCAAATGCCCTTTTAAAAAATAAATAAATAAATGTAAAACAGCTATGTAGGTCGATTTTTGAAGATTTGTGAGGTAAGTCATTCATAAAACTATCAAACAGGAGAATACATCAATAAATATCTTTCTCAATATGCTAACAGTTCATATGCTAACAGTTCATTGCGATTTCGAAATAAAAGCTCAAACCCTCAATCTGAATTTACATGTTTTGATGTCCACATATTTAAGAAATTACAGTGGCTATAGCCTTTTTTGTCACAGATAAATGGCCAGATAGTAAAGTTTAAGTGGACATTTGAATGAAATGTTTACTCAAAATTAAACAAGGAGTAAATTGCGCACTAAAATGTAAAAACAATAGTCAGTCCGTTCCTCTGCAGGCAATTGTTATAATGCATAATGACCTTAGTTCTATTGTTTATAATACATTGTGTATTTTAACAATTTTGTTCAATAAAGCCATATGATTACTTGCTTTTGATACTTTATTTGAACTAATTATTATTGCGTCATTGCTATTATGTATGTATTTTAAGTCATTTTAAAGGCTGTTGTTTACTTGGGCCTATTTTTATTACCACAAAAAAAAAAAAATTATAATTATCTTATTACTCGATTAATGATCAGAATAATCGACTGAGTACTCGATTACCCAAATAATCATTAGTGACAGCCCTTAGTAAATTATTTGTTTGTGTTTGAGTGAACTATTTCTTTCCTTTCAACAGAATGGTTTGTTTTGCCACAGACTATTATTCCACCACAGGCATATTCAATATGAAATTCTTTACATAGCTTAAACAGCAGTTATATGTAAATAGATAGGGAGATAATTATGCTTCCCTATTGAGTTTTCACCTTTTTTCCCCTATTCTTTGTGATTATTATGCCTGAAAGTGTGCTTGTGTGCCAAAACCCTAGGAACTCAAAGCGAAATCAGGGCAGCAATAATGCTCTAGCATGATGAATCACCCCAATCTCACAAAGATTCCTGGAGGATGAAGGGTTCCTCTGTTACCAAATCTCCTGTTGATTCAGATCCCGGTGTGTAACGCGTGACCCCTCTTTTCCCACCTCGCTAATACTCTCTTTTCTACTGCATCTGAGCCTCATCTTGCAGGAGAGGTGATCCAAGCTTTTGCTAAATGAGTTTACTGTGTTAGTCTTTGAATTGATGGAGTGGTTTTCTATTGCTGCTTTTGAACAATATGCACCCTTGCTAAATAAAAGTATTATTTTCTTTAAAAACAAATTGTACTTACCTCAAACATTCGAAAGGAAGTGTACATTTATTATGGTTGCACATTTGTGGTTTTTCCCAAACCACAAACTCTCAAATGGACATTTCAGCCTTTCCACAAACGATACTTAAATTTTTTTTTAAAAAAATTGTATAGAGCTCAAAATTAAAATATGCTGTTTTTTCCCCCCTTTTTGTGTTTACACAGTCCCAGCTGCAGATATCAAAGAAGGATCCTAAATGGGAGAAATTCTAGTTGAAAAGAGGAAGATGGAGAATTATCGATCCCTTATCCCGAAGGTGTCCGCCGTATGCAGATGTCCCAAAGGTGCACCAGAGAAGGGTAAATTAAGCCCTTAAATGTGCAATTGGCAATAATGAGCTATCATTACTCAAATTACAGCAAGCACTGATTGGGTTTAAAGTAATGAAGAAAACAACATGATCAATCATCATCAGGTCGTGAGAGCGTCGGGGTGGTGGCCGAGCCCTGCACCCACGTTGCTGGAGCAGAGCTCCATCTTCAGGAGCCAGACTGGAGCAGATACAAGAGCCCTCCAGCACACGAACACATGTGAACATCCTTTATGAGATTACACGCGAACCTCAGATGCTGCCCAGCACACAGAGATCATATCATACATGGCAGACATCCACCTTTGTCATCTCACTGAGGCAAGTTTGTTTTCCCCTGTTATTGACATCAGTGCATTCTTGCCCTTTATAAGTGTATGTATCCAAATGACTATGAATCAGTCCTGAAATCGCTCTTAAAGGGATAGTTCACCCAAAAATGAAAATTCTGTCATTAATTACTCACCCTCTTGTCGTTCCAAACTTGCAAGACCTTCGTCTTTGGAACACAAATGAAGATATTTTTGATGAATTCCGAGAGCTTTCTGACCCTGCATAGACTGAAACGGTATTACCGCGTTCAAGACCTAGAAAGGTAGTAAGGATATCAATAAAACAGTCCATGTGACATCAGTGGTTCATCCCTAATTTTATGCAGCCACGAGAATACTTTTTGTGCACAAAGAAAACAAAATAACGACTTACTAACGACTCAGCATAGTTGGTTGGACTACCCCTTTAAGAAATAATTATAATAATTCATTATTTCTATCACCCACCCTTTATTTTAAAGGCTGTCTTTTGTCATTGTTGCTAGGAAATTGAATTGCTTTTGAGAAAGGACATTAAATAGTAGCTTTTTATAATCCAGGTTTTAGCGAATGGCTACACCGCAAAAGAACTTGCACCACCTATTATCATTTTAATACTCCACCACGCTGACAAAATGATTTCTTAAATAAGTAGTCTTAGGAAAGAGAAAGTCATTTATGCCACAGTTCACCAGCCGATAACTTCAAAAAGATAAGGGAGTCACATAATGGAGTGAATTTAAGTCATATTAAGAGGAGTATGCAGATGAGAGGAATAATGTAGAGTTGAGTCTTTCTGTGTGGTTGTTGTAAAAAAGCATTTGCCCATAAAGAGCTCTAGAAGGGTAGTATGTGTGATTTTTAATGCATCATGTGATTCGAGGGAATTATGTGTCCTAGCTTTTAAACGGAGAGAAATCAGTTAATTGCGGTCTGCACATGGACTTCTTGAACGTTTCGCCTCTACGCTCTTTTGACGTTCTGGAACAAAGTTTTCTCGCAGATCCAATGGTGGCCCGACATTAGTGTGCATGAAGGCTTCTGAAGTTGCCATCATCAATAATGAGGTCTCATTTACACAAATTACTCCGAACGCTGATTAGGTATTATCTAACGGCAAGGGCCACCTCGATCAATCATCATCAGTGCACAGAGCGTCGATGGACATCAAAAGGTTAACCCAGATCCAATGGGCCCCTGGCAGTGTCAGCACAAATCACTAAGGCAGGGCCGCCACACTGTCGATAGAGCAGCTAGACAATTAGGTAATGATTAAAATAGCTGCACACAGGAGTCAATAAGAAAATGAGCCATCCCGGCATAATTTTAGAATGATTTGTTTACCGATCTATATGGGAGCAGGAAAATAGGCACTCGAGTGCAGTGATTGAAAGCCGGCCTGCTTCCTGAGTGTCACTATCGTGAACTTTTCAGAGTTGTACTTTGCAATGTGCCTGAGGTCTCTAATTGAGAGTTGTTTGCATGAGAGGCTGTTTCATAACTGTTGTAATGTTTTACTTTTATGCTGGAGTGTCTAACATTGATATATGCTCCTTGTTCAGGAGTTACTATCTAAAAGCTACATTTTTATCAAGTAGTGTAACAGTAATATTAATAGGGTTGCTTTACCAAACAAAGATGGTGCTAACATTTTATTTTTGTTGTGTTACCTGTTATTCGTCTTTTCATTTTGCTCTCTTGTTTCTTGATAAATCTTCATTTTCTTTAGAAGGTATTGGAGAAGGTTGTTTTTCATCAGCTCTCCTCCTTAAAGCTGCAGTCAGTAGCTTTTATTTGTTAAAAATTATCCAAAATAAATTTTTGAGCAAGTACATAACCAGCCAGTGTAGGGTTCTCTTTACTCTTTACCGATTCACAACGGTAGGTTTGTAATAATGTTTTCTAAATTGAGTGGTACTATGGATTTAAGGGAAATTCAAATGTGCTGCCACGTCATGATGTCATGTCTGTAAACATGAAGGTGTCCCGTCTAGTAGGCTATATTACTATATCGCAAAAGAACATTGTTAAAAGAACAATTTTTTTTATATGAAATTTTAATGGTATGACAATTAGATTAGACTGTACAGAAATCTACACACTATATACACGTAGTCACACAATGCTGATGTTATTAACATTAACAATTTGAGAACAAGGTATAACAGTAATAAAAAAATGCAAGATTTGATGTGACGTGAGCGATCGTTAGATTAATCACAACTGGTAGCACGATTTATTTTAATGCTTTCTTCTCTCAGTTGAACAAAAGTGGCAGACATGTTACTTACTTGTTCAGATGACAATATCTGGTGAAAATTCTTATTAGGCTCATATATTCCAAGACTTAGGCTAGAATCGCGTTATAAGTGACGCTATCTGCACTGTATGATTAATAAATCTCTTACCACACACTGCACACGTCTGCGGCGCGTTACGACTCCGGCGCGGCAACCAGAGTAAATCGCAGCTTCGGCATGTTTTTCGACCCCCTGTACTGCTTACGTCTGTGGCGCGTTACTGCTCTAAAGTGGCCACTCTAGTCAATGCTCGTGTTTATACCCGCCGCACCGCGGCTCGTTGAAGCGGTTCTCCGCACTACATCGCTAAAGTTAGGCTAATCCCCCACCTCATCCCTACACGCCCCCCAACAATTCTTATTTCCGTGGGCAGGATTTAATTGAATGATATTCTAATGGACCACGTTGTGACATCATTGCATGCGGAAAACAAACGTTGTAGTCCAAAGGAGCCATTCGTTGTAGTTCTTGAAAAGGGATTTTTTTAAAAACAAAATATCTCCCTTTGGAGTGGACTTTTTTTATGCTCAAGGATACACACCACACACTGACTAAAGTTCAAAAAGTGAAAAAGCATAATAGCACCCCTTTAAGGGAACAGCCTTAAGCTAGTTTTAATCCTATCTTAAGGGAAGATCTATAGCCATTTCTATAGCCATTGATAATTTTACCTCTGTCTTTCCTGTTTGTGCCTGTGGGGTACTGCAGGGTTCCGTCTTAGGCCCTGTTTTGTTCTCCCTCTCTCTTTGCTTTAGCCAGGATCTTTCATAAGCATCAGATCTCCTACAATTTTTATGCAGATGATATACAGCTGTATCTTTCAGTGAAACCAGGTGAGAACATATCTCACTAGTCTCTGTTAGGTTGTTGAGTGAAGAAAAAATTTTGATGGCGGATCATTTTTTGTTACAGCTAAATGACTCAGTAGCTGTGTAGCGCAACCAAATGCATCACATACATCACTGTTTTTTAATTAACCAACCATTCTAAAGAGGCATTTGTGTGTATTATGATCCGCCAGGACCTAATGTCAAATCAACCATTTAGAGAGCTTGATTAGGTTAAATATAGAATATCTTGTATTTTTGTGGCACCCACAGTATTGGCTATGTATGCTAATAATGAATGTGATCCATGCAAAAAATTATATATGTTCAGAGACTGTCACATGCTTAATGGGGTGGCAATGATGTTTTTTCTTACAAGCTTTGCAGATATCAGTTTCTTCACCCTTTATGTTGTGCATATTGATTTCTTTACCATGTATGTGAACCTTTTCATATGTTGATTAAAGCCATGTACTGAACATGTCTAAGGTGGGATGTATGTTCTCTGGGCCACACACATTGTGTGTGCGTGTGTGTTTGTGGCTGACATGTGTAGTCGTAGGTCAGAGCTGCTGTTTGGAGGCTTGCGGAAGAGAACAGTTGGCAGTCATCATGCTGGAATGGAGAGGTGCTAATGATGACTGTAACAGGAAATGATGGACAAGATCACGTCTAAAAATAAAAGCTTGATTGGAGTGGGAGTGTTGTTTAGATCTTGACATGAAATATAGAGAACGGTCTGTGAACTTCTCTAGACACGGTCTCCTACTCCTTGCATAACCTGCGGTTCAGCGCGCTAGAAACATTTGCACAATAGAGCATTTGTTCAAATAAACTTTTATATTTACAATATTGAAAGAAATGGTAAATGCCAAAATGGCATTCCTTATTTCAATTAACACGTTTCTATAAATATAAGAACATGGACTGTGAATCTAAACGGCTTCCTTTCCAATCACGATGGTGTCCAGGCAGGCAATTTCACTGATTTGAATAAGGAAATGAAAGGCCATCTCGTCGCCCACAGTGTTTGACTAGTTTCTAATACACTGGGAAGGCGTATGAACATGTGTCACCTAATTTTAGGTATTATTTGCACTGCATTGTGGAGGAAGTGATGGCAAATATGAGAGTGAAATGAGAGAATAGAAGGTCCCACCGAGGTCATATTGCATATCTTCACCTGCACGCATAACAAAACTGTCCTATTTTGCGGCCTTGCCGCTGTAGTTCTTAACTGACAATAGTTATTCATCATTTATATTTTTCAGCTGGCCGAAGGAAAATCTCCTAGGTGCTTATTTACTGTAAGACTCAAAGTGATGCATATTTTTTTGTTCCGGGAAATAGGAGTAAATTGGCACAAACATCCATTTGCTTTTTTTTTTTATTTTTTTTTTTCTTCTTCTCTGGTAATCTTTGTGAAACACTACCCCGTTGAACAATTGTAATCACAATTTTTGCATCTAAATCTGAAATGGAGTAAAGAAAGGAGATAATTGCTTTATGGAGTGGCAGCTTTGCTGCTTTCCTTCCTCTTCTAATACACTTGGATGGCTCAACAAGGTACCGAGATATTTTTTTTGTCTTAAATTACTTGAAAGAGAGCTTTGCACTCTTCCTGCACACTAACTGCTATCAGAAACGGAAGCTCCAAAGCCCTTTGGTTGAAATCCAGTGGTGATAATTTCATTGAAAACATGTTTTGCGAGGAGAAAATAGCATTATTACCTAGTTAGGTGGATTATCTTGTCCAAAAGGCCTTTGATGTGTGCACAATCACTGAAACACAGCCTCTGATCTTTAGGGGCCAGAATGAGTGGATCAGATACAATTGGGGGAAAGAGCCCTTCATTTCAAAGACCACAATATGAGGTCTTGCATTTCAGTGATATAGCTAAATCATATCACAAGGAAGCTCAGAATCCCCTGGCATCGGAGAAAGTGAACCCAAAGATGTTCACTTTCCTTATGGCTTTATTTTCTTTATTAATTCCTTATTTTATTTGAGCTTGCCAAAGGAGGTTGTATCGATGGCTCATTTTATTGATCTCTGACAGGACATCATTGGATCTAATCGAACCTTAGTGGATAGATAACAAACAAGAATTAAAATTTCTACAAATTTCTTAATTGCATATAAAATGATCTGCAGTACAAGGAATCTTATCATCTGCCCAGCGTGAATCGTCCTCGTGCTCTGGTTTGGTTCTAACGGAGGACTTTTGAGCAAATAATCACTATTTAATCTGCCTCGTCTAAGATTATCTGACCCCTCACCATTCTCATTATATCTGAGTCTATACACAGTGTAAGCTGTTCTGTGAAAGCTGTTACCCATGTCAGCTGGTGGTCTCTTGTCCTCTGTGCCTCGATCAGAGCAGGGGAGCGGCCACCTCTCTGTGTGTATCCTCATCTCCAAACGGACTCCTCCCGGTAGGGTCCGCTAAATGGATAAGATCTAATAGCCTGGAACAAACACTGTGGTCACCTTCTCTAATGGATGCCAGTGGGGAAGTACACTAATTCAGTATGATTTGAAGAAGATAGGAGAGGAGAGGATGTTTCTTTCAGAGTAAGATTAAACTCCCGTGCCTCTCAAATGCCAAGCATCACGCTGTTCCTGCTCTTCAGTGCTCAAATACGGTTACAAGTGTTATTACTCCCACCATTTAAGAGGGCCTGATCCGGAGAGATTATTACATTAACCACAGGGCACTAGTTTTCTATCTGGGAGGATAGTTGTCACTCTAGGGGTTGTGCACTCTGTGTTAGGAGATCATCCAAGCTGTTGCCTCTGCTTCTTTTGATGGCAAGTGACTTACACAGGTTGTGGCCTGATTCGAACGTCTGTGGTTTTAGTTTGCCGTCTTTAAAAAACGGATGAGTATTTGTTTTTGGTGTTATAGACAGATCACTTAACCCTAAAATGCATGACCCAGAAAACCCCACATGAATGCATCAAGATTGTCTAATTATCTCCTATTGGATTTGAGACATTTAGGCAGGATTTACACCACTTTCTTTTGAGGGAGTGAAACCAATACCTGTCTAAAGTTTGGGATTCCTACTCATGGATTATGAAAAACATTAATTCAGTTATGTACATTTTTTAATAATGTGTGATAAACACTTAATCTAAAATAAATAAATAAATAAAAAGAATAAAATAATAACTAAAAAGTGTATATTTTTATAATTGTCTCTTTAATCTCTAAATATGAAATTAAGATCATCACAAACAATTTATTTTAAGTGATACATGACTTGTCAATGAATCTTTTCTTTTTATAATAATACTAATAATAGTGATGGTGATGACTATTATCATTATTCCTGTTTTTGTTATAAAATGATATAGTACTTTGTTTTTGACAAAAAATAAGAAAGAATAATATAGGATGTAGATAGGTAATTTTGACCTTCTTTACAAATACTTAGGTTAATAACGCAAAAATGTTGCAAAAAATAAATAAAATAAAATATTAATGAGATATGTAATAATGGAAAAAATACAATTATAAAAATGTACAAATTTTTAAGATATCATTTTATTATTTTATTTTATTAACGCAAAACTGTAGCATAAAATAAAATAAAACAATAAAATAAAATGATAACTTAAAAATGTGTATATTTTTATAATTGTATTTTTCAACTCTCAATATGAAATTGAGATAATCACAAACCAGTGTATTTTTAGTAATACATGGCTTGTGAAGAAATCTTTTATTTTAATAATAATAATAATAATAATAATAATAATTAGAATTATTATACTTGTTTTGTTATACTATAATTTGTTTTTGACAAAAAAAGGTGCAGAAATAATATAAGATGTATACAGGACATAATATTGACCTTCTTTACAAAGACTCTTGAGTAATAACACAAAAATGTTGCAAAAAAAAAAAAAAAAAGGAAAATAAAATATCTAAACAATGTGTATATTTTTGTAATTTTCTTTTTTAACTCCAAATTTAAAATTTAGATCATCACAAACCATTTTTTTTTTTTTGTTTTACGTGGCTTGTCAAGAAGTCTTTTATTTTTATAATAATAATAGAAACAAAAGATTATTATTATTATACTTCTTTTTGTTCTACTATAAAATAATTTGACAAAACAAATAATAAAAAAGTGCAAAATAATGTAGGATGATAGGATAGGATATATTTGACCTTCTTCGTTTTTTCTGAACCAAAAAAGAAAATGTAATTCACATACAAGAGCTTTTATTTAAAAACAAACAAACAAAAAAAACACGTTTACTCTGTTCATGCATTCTAGAATTAAAATTGAATCACTTTTTGCAAAAAAAAAGTGAATTTCTTTCTTTCTTTCTTTCTACTACTGGAAGCAGGCTTTTTACTCATTTAAAACCCAATTCTCCATTTCCCTTTAGGAGTTATGTAACCATTTTAATTGAGTAAGTGCTCACAGGCAATAAATGATTACTCCTGCTGAGTATCTCACATAACTTCATTAGCATCCTTTCTCCAAACTGCTTGGATACCCCAGTGTTTAGTCTGTTAACTTATTGTCAGTAAATAAATATGATCCTTCACTGTGCAGACAGCTGTACTTGACAGCTTTGTTGCCTTCGCTGGCTGCGCGCTGTCATTCTCGTCGAGGGAAAAGTGAGTTTTATATACTCTGACTGTGAACTGGGGAATGGAGGACATTTGCACATGAATCAATTGTATCCTGACAACTCTTAGACAGCTCAAAATCAGCTCAGAGAGGTGTAGACATGAGATTTTTCTCTTTGTCACATGCAAACTTAGTTTGGCTCCTTTTTTATTCCATATACTATTGTGATCCAATGGCAGGATATCAAGGTGTGCTCATTATTATAAAAAGTGAGAGAGCAGAAAGCTTCAGTTATGGAGGTAGAGGACAGGAAATTAGATGAAACATTCTTTTTGTTCTTTCCTCATATCCATTTGCTCTTTCAACAGCTACTTGAAAGTGAGTCACTCACATTATGATTGAGGCCCTTGTTACTGAAAGTATCTGCTTGGCATTTCAGTCACTGAATTCCCACTCCCCATTTGCAGTCAACTTAAAAAGTCTTTTCCAGCTTGGACATCTTGTAACATTCTGTCATTCATGAAGCATTGCAAGAAATGAAATGCGTTGGGAAAAAAGATAGGTACAGTATGACAAATTTCCTAATGATTCTGTTTTCCATAAATAACATCAGAATTATCAGACTCAGATAGTTTTTTTTGCTCTGTTAAAACGTTTCCTGATATTTTGTCTTCTTCCGACTTAAAATAGACTTTTCTGACTGACTGTGACTGACTTTTTGTGTATGATATAGCAGAAGTTGACCTTTAAATGAAAATCCTGTGTTTATTTACACCTCATCACTTGTGTAACTTGATGATTATCAGATGTCTGATAATATGTCTGAACTGCAGTCTTCAGTGTAAACAAAGTAGGGCTCTTCTGTGCCAAATAAGCCTTCAATAAGTTGTCTTAAGCCATACAATAACAGACTAACGGCAAATTAGCATTAGTGCGCAATTCCATAAAAGCCGATCACTGGAGGGGTAAATTCTGCGTGTGATTTACTGACAATGCGCACATTAAAGAACACAGACGCAGACAGATCGTGTCCATAATGATCAGCGCAATCTACTAGAGCTGGGTTTTGACACAAATTTCACAATTCGATTCTCATTCACAAGCTTGCGATTCATTTCGATTACCGATTCGATTCAATATAGAATATTTTGTATATATATCAGGTACAGTACATGCCAAATTTTCTCAAAGAAAAAAATCTCTCAACTGCTGCTGTAAAATATATAAGCAGATCAGTTGGTACTAGATTATAATATTGAAGGTTAAAATTTACTGATTTGTGCTATACAGCTGCTTAAATCACACTTAAGTTTTTATAATAAAGTTACAATTACTTCATTTAGTTTTATTTTTTTTTTTACATATAAACATTTAAATAGATGTTTGCATATAAACATCTTAAAAACTTGGACTTATTCAAACATAAAACATTAAAGAACAGCAAAAAGTATAATTAATATCTTATATGGTGCATATTTTTAGCAAAATGCTCCTCTCTACAGTTTATTTTTCTGGCAGACTAACGAGTTTATGATCATATGCTTGTGACATTACATGAATTGTCAAGCTGTTATATTGACGCCTTTGCGCGGCTGAAACACTGATTAAGCGATTACAAGAGACAGGATACAGATTAAGTTGTACCTTTTTTTTTCTTTTTGAAAAGTACTTTGAATTTGAATGCGTCACACTAGATCTCGCAGCAGCCTTTTTATTCCTTCTGCGGTGAATTCAAACACTGCTCACTAGATCTCGCAGCACTGTGCAATAACGGTGTCTGTTAAAGCTGTTCTGAGCTCGGACAAGTTCGTTTGCGTTGCGGTCCAAGCTGATAAACGGTCCGTGCTGCGCATCTTATACGAGCAGCGATTTTGTTTCGTCTCGTTTGCCGATTGATGTTTCTCGTATGAAGTGGCAGCGCTTATGAGTTGATCAACGCGGTGGTCGCGACAGTGCGACCGCTCACAAAATTTAGTTGCATGGCAGAGAAAATGGTCGCAGTTTGGAGCTCTGGAAGCAGATGAGCAGTTCACGTGCGCTACGCGCTGACGCATCTGTTGATTGAGGCTCTCCAGCAATCTTCCACTCCACATTAAACAGAGCCAAAACGGCATTTATTGTTAGAATACTGCAATACAATGGACAGAATTTGAAATCTGAGACTTTGTTCCATATTGGATGTTCTATCCATTAACTGAAAACAGGCTAGACTAATCGATTCTTGGAATTTAAGAATCGATATCGTTTGGTAAAAATGAGAATCGATTAAAATCGAGATATCATATTTTTTACACATCCCTACAGTCTACCAAGAGCAGCACAAATTACTGCCTGCTTTAAGACATGCGTTTTTTCGGCGTTAAATAATGGCACAAATACCAGTAATTTGTCGACGTTAGTAAATCATGTTGCATGATTCATTTAAATACTCGTATCCCTTAAATTTAGCATCTGAAAGAGAAACTCCTACAAATGCATATTCAATAAGGTCAGGTACGAAAATAACTGTTCACACCTTTTCAGCGCTAATTCTTCGGTGTGCGTCTTTAGTAAATCCTGACAGTACTATTTTAACGTCAAAAGACAGTTTGCGCTGCCACAGAAGAATTTGATGATGACAGAATTTTCATTTTAGGTAACCTGTTTGTTGTTGAAGTATAAAGGCTTTTTTTTTAATTACTGAATACTTAAAGGTTGAAGTGTGATTTGTGGAAGCCCTTTTCTGCCACAGAAATAAAAATTAAATTGTGTACTATATCTATCTATCTATCTATCTATCTATCTATCTATATATATATATATATATATATATATATATATATATATAGTAATTGCGACTTTTTATTTCACAATTCTGACTTTTTTCTTGCAATTCTAACTTTGTGATATAAAAAAAGAGATAAAATCACAACTTTATGAAGTCAAAATTATGAGATATAAACTTGCATTTGCAAGAAATAGTCAGAAATGTATGAGATAAACTTGCAATTGCAAGTTTATCTCATAATTCTGACCTTTTTCTTAGAATTTTGAGAAACTCGCAATTGCGAGTTAAGTCAGAATTATGAGATCTAAACTCATTGTGAGCTATGAAGTCAGAATTGTAAGAGATTAACTTGCAGCTGCGAGAAATAAAGTCATAACTGTGTGATATAAACTCATTGCGAGTTGTAAACTCAGAATTGTGAGATATAAGAACAAGATACAAGAAATAAATTTAGAATTGTGAGATACAAGCTCGCAATTGTTTTTTCTCGCAATTCGGACTTTTTCTCAGAATTGTGAGATATAAACTTGCCATTGCAAGAGATAAAGAATTGCGTGATGTAAACTTGTTTTAAATTATAAACTCAGAACTGTGAGAGATAAGAACAAGAAGTTACAAGAAATAAAGTCAGAATTGAGAAATACAAACTCACAGTTCTGACTTTTTCTCAGAATTGCATGATATAAATTCACAATTCTGACCTTTTCTCAGAATTTCTCCGATCTCTTTTTTTCATATTGTGATGTACATCTGAGTAAAACAGATTATCAGAAAGAAAAACAATTTATGTCGGCTGTTGATTGGATGGAGGCTAGTCTTGCTTAGCCAAGGACCACCCTAGAGGCCATATGACTGACAGGTAAAGCAACCAATCATGTTTCGTTTTGTGTCAAGTCATGTTTAGAGGTGTGGAAATGTCCCCACAATAACAGACCGTTGTGTAAAACTCTTGGACGTATTTTAAAGAGCCTATGCCGTGAACTTTACATATTTCACATACTTTCTTATTCCATGAGGGAGTTGTGCATCATAGCATCTTTGTTTCCAGGCGGAACGTTAAAGAACGCTACACGCACATCTCCCGCAAGTTCTGTAGAATTCAACCAATCCAGTGACGACTTTGAAACGCCTAAAGTGTATTCAATTTTGTGTGCCATATGCATCAGACATTCAGCTGAGGCTAGATGGAGGCAGATCTGAATGTGAGCTTGCAGTCGATTGTAAGAAAGCACCATGTTTATGCTGATGAAATAATTGGAGAAGGCTGTCATTTCACTGAAAGATCAAGTTATGACATTTTGATTTGGCAAATTCTGAGGTCAAAAATAATGATTAAAAATATAACATTTAGATGAATCATTCACAATAAAATTAATAACATGCATTTAGAACAAAGATGGGTGAATTTTCATTTCATGCCTACTTTAAAGCAGTATGAGCTTTCTGGAATGGTTATGAATAAAAATTAACACCTACGATAATTATTTGTCGCTATGGTTACAGGCATTACCCAAGGCCATCACCATAAGGATGTTGACTTCATTCCATACAGACAATATTCAAACTGCTCCTTTTTAGTTTTTCAGTTTGGTGAATGACAGGGGAAAAATCATTAACAATCCTTCAGAGTCAATTAGGCTTGTCTGTTACATGTTTATACATTACTTTGGAAAGTGTGTCTAACAGTGTTCAAATTTGCCAGACCCTGACATGAAAATAAATCCAGTTACTGTGAATGTATACAGTGATATTAGATATACATGCAACATTTCTAGACTTGTTGAAGCCTCCTGCTATAGAGTCAGCACCCTACAGTAAATGGCTATTAGCAAAATTACAGTCTCATGACCCATTGTCGGCACAACAAGCAGCTTTGCAGGAAACAGACAGTGGCGCATTGATCCGTTGTGCTCGGAGATACTGGGAGTATGGCGTTTCACCCTTCCACGAGTTTGGCAAGTGTCAGTGATCTCACAGTGTTCCCAGTGAAGAGCTAATCACAGCGATCAGTGTTCTTTTAAAGCTTAACCAGCCACAGTAATCTGTTCACACTCGCTTAGACCCTAATGGCTCTCAAGTTCCACCCCCCCGGACCAACACATCTCCCGTCGAAGGATGGGCTGCTCTGCTTTGAGGCTGATCAATTAAAATGACTTTAGCATTTGCCGGCCCATCAATAAGTGCTCCCCTCTGGCTCAACGGTTCTTGCCTACGCTGTACTGGAGGGTTTTGGGCTGCATGCGTCGAGTCGGTTGTTTGCAATCAATGGGCTTCAATGTCATAAACAAAGCAAATTCACAGCCAGCAATCGATGCGACGAGAGCTAAATGTTGATTTACTTTCACAGCGCCTCCGTTCACACCTCTGAGACTGTTGCCGGGCTTATCTCATCAAGAATGGATGCAAATTGAAAGTTGGTTTTTAGAGTAACACCTCTACTCATCTAGAAACTTCAAATATAACCTTAGGGTTTTAAAAACAGAAGCACTGAACAGGAAGTTCTTCTGTAGGATGGATGTAACATTACAAGGTGTTTGTTTCCAAGTTACTAAATGGTATAAAATCTAAAAAGACAGCTTAGGGGTCACCGTGAGCTTGTAAAAACGCACCATTTCATTATTCATACTTCTCTCAACCGAACGAACGCAAATTCACTAAGACTAATGTAGATTCGACACCGCTCGTGGATTAAAAATGACACAATGACAAGCTCCCAGTGGACGATTATGATTTATGACACACATTTTTATAGATTTACACTGATGCTGTCAATGGCTTAATAAGTTTTACTGCTGCAATGTGAGCTGTATTCAGTACACGGCTGAGAAGAATGTGCTAAAAGAACAGGCTATAAATGGGCTAAGGTGCTCCCCAAAGGGAACCTCACTAGACATGTGTTACTAAATCTTTCAGAGATGCCATCTGCCTGCGTACAAGCTGTTAGAAGCTGTGACCTCTGTTGGCATTAAGGTCACCCAGAGCTAATATTGACCTTGTGTTGCATTCCACCATGGATGAAATAGATCTGCATTCTGAAGGCTGCTACATATGTAAACATTTTAGTCACAGAAACCCAAGAGTTCTTGTCATTCTGTCTCAAACACCTAGATAGGTAATAAGATCTAATAAGTTAGTCATGTTTTATTTCTTTGATCAAATGCGCAAATGTAGTGATCTGTTTCATTTATTGTTTGCTTTAAGGGATAGTTCATCCAAAAATGAAAATTCTGTCATTAATTACTTATCTTCATAACGTTCCAAACCTGTAAGACCTTCGTTCATCTACAAAACACAAATTAAGATTTTTTTTTTTTTTATCAAAATATTTTTTTATCATAGACAGCACAAAACGGACAAGTTCAAAGCCCAGAAAGGTAGTTAGAACATTGTTAAAATAGTCCATGTGACATCAGTGGTTCAACTGTAATTTTATGATGCTAAAGAATAAATTTTATGCACCAAGAAAACAAAAATAATGAATTTATTAAATAATTTCTTCAACGTGCGTTCATGAGAGTACCGTAAGAAATTGATGAATAAAGTCGAACAGACAAACAAATAAATTCTTATTTTTTTAAGTTTTATGAATTCTTTAACATACAGTTGTGGTCAAAAGTTTACATCCCCCTTTCAGAATCATTAAAAATGCTATTTTATCAAATAAGAGGGATTACACAAAATGGATGTTATTGTTTTAGTACTAACCTGAATAAGATATTTCACATAAAAGATGTTTACACATGGTCCACAAGAGAAAATAATATATATACAGTATATATAATATAATTATATTCTCTTGATTCTTAATACTGTGTTGTGACCTGAATGATCCACAGCTGTTTTTTGTTTAGTGATAGTTGTTCATGAGTCCCTTGTTTGTCCTGAACAGTTAAACTGCCCTCTGTTCTTCAGAAAAGTCCTTCAGGTCCCACAAATTCTTTGGTTTTCCAGCATTTTTGTGTATTTGAACCCTTTCCAACAATGACTGTATGATTTTGAGATCCATCTTTT